>JAZGTJ010001496.1:0-55403 GCA_036877575.1 Botia almorhae | reverse complement strand
GTTTTACAGTGACTGCTACTGACAGAAGAACTGTGTAGGTCAAAACACTCGGTGTAGTGTGTCGAAAGTCATTTCCACTTCTGAACTACTGACACAAAAGTCAACCGCACTGATTTCCTCAAATGACCCTGATAACAACAATATGCAGAATTATGAAATAATAAAGGATGTAAGCACAAATGTTTCTTAGCATTTTGAAACATAAGGCTTTGCACCTGTGGGGAAGCGCTGGTATTGATGTTTATGTCCACTTACCATCATTAGATCTGAATAATAACCTTTTCGCCTTCACTTATTTACCTCAAGTGCCGTGCCACAGTAATTGCATACTTAGCAATGAAATTGCTACCATATTGCTGGCCGCCCGGATGGAAGATGCACAGATTATCCAATCAGGAAGACCAGCTGCTGCTAATTCTTATTTCATTTGGTTCTTTAAAGCTGGTTCTCGCCCACTTCATGTCTGGCATTAAAAAACTAATAGAGACCCTCAGCTAACTGCAAATTTATCAAAAACTTTATCTGTCAAACCTGTTTGAAAAAAGTGCCATAATATAAAATACAGACACAACTCTTGAATCTAACTACAGAACTACTTTGAATTTCATCATCATTATTTCTACACATCTTTCATTTTCCTTCAGAATTCAAACACGAGTCATATTGACCACGTTTTTCCTCTTGTTGTTCATTTGTTATGTATGTGCAAAAGCAACCTTGACTTTTTTAAACTCCTGTTTTGATTTGGTACGCGATAACAAGAGCATTGGGGCAGATGTTATAATTTCTTTCTCGCCATGTGCAGTTGCTTTTTTGTATGAAAGCACTGCTGAAACTCCTACGAATACCTGAAATCCTTCGGCCCGCCAGAGAGTATCTCATCGTGACAACGATCCCTGATTGGCCTTGGTGGTTAGCGTAAAATATCAGTGGAAGTGGAAGACAGTTTTTATTGCCTGTGATCATGAGCTATATTCGTTTTTTTCCTTTCTTGTAAGTTCTCAGTAACTGAAGGCCATTCTGAACAGCTTTTATTCCTTCTCTCGTTTTCGTCTGCCTACACTCTGGAAACTGTGAATAGAGGAACTCCAAAGAGAGGCAATTTGCTTTCACAGTCCAGAGAGATAGAGATAAAGACGAAGTGGAGAAAGAGAGTTAAGAGTGTGTCCCAAACCCCTTGGGTTTCTCCACGACACCCACTCGCCCGCACGTAACTTGTGACTGGAGGTGAGAACATGCACTTGTGTGGGGAGGGAGGAAATGGAGGACGTATCAAGCGTTACAAATATAAACAGCAAAAAAGGGCTTATAGTGGATGTTACAGTCCTTTGGAAAATTGTATTTTTACGTTTCTGAAAATGTTTTTGCTTGACGCCACCAAGAAGATAGCATGTTGTGGGTAATTTTGGGAGAAAATAGAATTTTAAATCAATGAAACAAATTTCCTAGCAAAGTGATTTCCTGGTTCAAAGCACTCTAAACACTACATGCCTGGTGACTTCTGCTGGTCAGGAAACAATGAAGATAAAAATAGCTCATACCAGTTTAAGATGGTATGGCTTTGATGGATTTAGATGGGTTTTGGAAACATGTCAAATGGCTGGCCTGGAAATTAGGCAAAACCAGGTGAAACCCATCTTGGACAGATTTATAGACCAGATAGACTAGCTAAAGACTAGCACCACAGCATGACATGATAGTCTTTCTATAGATATAGTTTCCTGTTAAGTGTATGTCTATAGGATCGTTTTGCCTGTTCATCAACCAATATAAAAATGATAAGTCTGATCCCTTATAAAGTAAAAGCATACAGTCTGAGGTCCCATTCATGTTCATAGCACGAACAGAGCAAGCAGAGGTTTGTGACAAAGTTTAGTACTTAGCATGCGCAATATTCAAATGTTTGCCCTATCAAACCACTAATTATGTTTGCAGATTTCCTCTATAGAACTTGGCTGATATTATGGGTCAGCAGTAATGATGAGGAAGGTAAATGAAGAGTGTGCAGTGTACTATTAAGGTCCTGCAAATTATGGCTTTTAAATATGGCATATTAGCCTCACTGGTGTCAGTGCTAAAACAAAAAAAAATCTTTTCGACCACGAGCTTGCTCAAATATTTAGATTTACTTTTATAGGGTGGATTTTCAATGTGTAATAGAACTGCTATATCTGAAATGCATTCCTGTTTATATTTTGATCTTGCAGCATCGTAGAATTCACCTCCCCAGGTGGTAAAATGATGAGTCAGTGCAAATTGTTGAAGGTCAGCTTGAGAGGTCGGGAAATACAGCAATACTGAATATATATTATCTGCATTTGGCTGATACCATAGGTATTTTAATAGACAACATGATGCACATTCTGTAAATAAAGTCCCTATGGGAGCTCTCCATGTCCCCGTGATGCAAGCGATTTCCGCATGTGTTTGCAAAATTATCTTGGGCGATAATGCGTGACTGCGCGGGCAGCAGTGGAGTATAGATTAAATCTTAAATTACTTGTTTGTGGAACCATTCCCTGATCTCTGCTGACCCACTTCCTCCGGGCCCAGGATGAGACATGTAGTGATTATGATTCATTATGGGGCCTCGGAGGACCAGGAGGACTGTTCATCTTTGTGCCTGACTGCAAAAGTAAATAAATTTAAACAAGAGTAAAGAATGAATAGGTGTTTTATTTGCACCAGCCTCAAAATGATTCGTCGTTTAAAATTGTTTATGAGATGAATTTAGAAAATAGTTTTTGCCTGCCAATTGTAATCATGGTGAAAAGTAAATTAGTCGTCAGTAATCAATTCTGTTAACAGTGTGTTGACAGAGAAATAATTGAGTATAATGTTCTAGCTTGTTCAATGATTGTTATAATTCAGACTATTGCTTAGGTTTGCTGAGCAATCAGTACTGCTGCGGGCTTATTATTATTATTATGTAACATCCAAATATTGTTGTATTAAATTGCAATGATTATGTCCATTGAACAAAAATGATTACATTTTACTATTTTAATTTACAGTAAGGGTGGAACTTAAGTGTTTGTGTATGTCCTATGTTTGAACACTCTTATGTTGTGGAATACATTCCTGGTTCCAGGTTAACACATCACTGGACAATGCTTAACACCAGTGTTGAGAGTTGGCAGGTGTCACTGACTGTTTTCACTCTCCACTCAATAGCACACTGATAAGTTCTGATGTGTCCTTCTTCCACTGACCACACAGCAGCCAAGATCTGGTGCATTAGCCTCGTAGACTGCATGGAGGATTCTGTTATAGAAACAGCTGTCACTTTTCCTCTTTTTCTCTCTGCCTCACACACACACACACACACACACACAATGCATTACTTCTCTATACAATTTCTCTCTGTTCCTCACAGCCTTTGCTGTACATCTTTACATCTACTTACACACACAAGCAGACAAAAGACAGATCTTTGCGCTACCTAACAAAAAATCTGACAAAAACGGCAGATAGGAAAAGGACCAGCTGGTAAAGGTATTACAAGAAGGCTTATAGTTTACAAGCAGATAGTAAATTGAGGCTGCAGGAGTGTTAAATCTCTTTATTAAACATCTACAGCCTGGAATCTCACGCTGCTGTTTGGTTGTTGTCTTGAAGCAATCCTGACAGCGGTTTTCTTATAGAAGCACAGTGACAGCTATCTGCAGACGTAAGAATATTCACAGGAAATGAAACACTCAGAATGTTGACAGGTGGTTTCCTACTTTACCTGTCCTATACGCATCAAACACACACACACACACACACACACACACACATACACACACTCTCTCTCTCTTGAAGGTGTGTGTGAGAGTGAAGAGTAAAATTAGGCTACAGTTCTCTCAGCTCTGCCCCTGATTCAAGATACTTGGAAATTCACTCCTCAATATTTTATTTATACCTGTCACTGTGGCTGGGTGGTATAGGAAGAATCTTATATCATGGCATAAGTACTATTGTATATGTATATTACATATATATGTACTGTATATCACAATATATCTGCTGCAAAATCAATCAGAAAATATTTGACATATCACAAAACTCACAGTAATGAATGATAATTTGATAATATCGTAAATTGAATATTTGCATTTTTGTAACATACTATATGCAAATCAAAACACAAGTTTATATTGTACTGTATCTATTACTATATTATACTGTATATATCATTTATACAGTATAATAATTATAACATATTTTGATCTTGAATTTTGAATCTATGTTCGATGTAGAAAGGGTAAAATAACTGATACAGACCTGCGACAGTGTGGCTGCACATCAGATAAAACCTATAAAAACACGCCAAACTGTGGCAGTTTAATTATATTCAAGCAGATCACACAAGATTTAATTTGAAAATCTTTCTGTCCATTGCATTATATTCTCCACAAATTAGTTTTTTAATCTTGTAATGTTACGATTTTATTCCCAAAATAAGAATCTAAATGCATTTAGATTTAGAATTTCTTTTATAACTTATTTTTTCTTGTAAACCTATTGGCTGATCTTATTATATAAGCACTGATGTGTGTTTTATCAGATGGCTGCATTAGGACTGAGCTTTACATGTGTACCTGTTGCTTAAATTGAGGAGTGAGATGAAAGGCCAGTGTGAAATGTGCCCATGAGCTAATTGCATTACGGTTAGTGGGCATTCACCTGTGTATGATATTGGAAAAGACAAGACAGGGTGTTCCTAACAATGCTCAGCAGAGAACCTTGTGTGGTAGTCCAGGCCTGCAGATTTTAAAAGCTGGTTACAATAGCACTGAAGACCAATATGGAGCACAGAGCACCTTTGCTGAGAGCTGTGACTCATCAAGACACTTCACTCATTCTCTTCTTTTTTCTTCTGTTTGTTTCCCTTCTGTCTTGAGAAAAAACAGACGCGTGAACTGCTAATGCATTATGCAAAGAAAAGAAAAACGAGGAGGAGGACTTAATCCGTTTCAAATATCAAAAAACATTCGCCTTCAACGGCCAACTGTATTCTTAACAAGCATACCTTCTATATAATCTGTATCTGTGTGTGAGGATTTACTCCGTCCACTTCTGTTGTGATCGCCTTGGCCAGCAGACTCAGTGGGTGCTTAAATGTCATCCAACGTACAGTATATTTTCTTGGGCAAATAACATACGTTCTCCGCTCATTGATGGTCGAGATTAAGGTGTAAAAAAACTGCCTGGCTATGCAAGAAGCGCAACTTGCTGAAGCCAGTGCACTCTGGTGTGCAGAGTGCATTCGGTGCACTCTGCATGGAAGAAGCTGCGAGGTTCCAAGAGCGCCATGGCCGCAGAATAATAGGTAAATTTATCTGGAACATAAAGTATGGTAGGCGGCAGGATGCAGACACGGGTGGTAATGATGAGAGTGCGGATAAGGTGTTGAATGTGGTGATTGGTAGAGACGAGGTAATAAACTACAGTGAGACACTAGCTTGGAAGGAGCAGGCCCCAAAAAATATGCTCTTGATATATAATGATGCCCTGCTTACATAAAGAGGTATTGAAGAAGAAACAGCCCTGACTTGCTCAGCTGGCTGTATGTCATCTCCACACGTGGAATGAGAGGATCTTTTCACAAGGGGCCCCTAAGGGCCCTGGACACACGTTTTTGAAGGCCCCTCCTCCTGCTTGCAGACAACTTTATCACTACATTAAGTGATGAAGACAATTTAGCTAAACCGGATAACGTTAGATGACAGATATTACAAGGATGGGACTTTCTAAGGATTGTATGTTCACTACACATATTCACATAATACATTAGGTTGCTAAATGCTCACTGTAGTGATGCAATCATGTGGTAACTTGAAAAATGTTTATATTATTGGTCTTGGCAGATAATTTATAAACAATTGGCCTTTTGTAATGATTTAGTGTATAACATTTAGTTAACCTGGATTAAAACTAATTGAGATTTAATGTCTTTTTCAGGGGTGACCTACATAAAAGGACCATCCTACTTTTAAAGTGAGAGACAGAAATTTGAAATCAGTAAAAAAATAAGAATAAAGTCAATTATATTGCAAAATGTATGCATCAATTCAAAGTATAGCACCATTTTCAAAATGGCTACAGGCAAGGTTTAAACAAGTGGTTAATGGTACAGGTCAACAGTCGCTTTATTACTGGATAGTTTAAATTTGACTTAATGCATTGCAAATGGCAACAAATGCTGCGAGAGGGGACCTTTCATCTTAACCAGTCATAATGAAGGAAGATAATATATTAGTAATGAATATGCATGAACATGCAAATCAGTATAATGCAAACACACCACTATATCCCAGATGGAAGTGTAGAAGGATTGAGATGTAACAGGTGTTCTGTGAGGATGATGCAGACGGCTGTTTTAAGCAGCTCTCTTCCCCCTGCAGCTGAGCAGGTCTGAAAGAATTGTAAAAGCATTAGTTACAGCATTTTTACTGTTTTCTTTTAAAAGCTGCTGTATAACTTTGTGTTCTCCGCAACTCAGTGGCTAAGTCTCTCCGTGTAGATAACTCTGACAGTAAGCACACTTGTGTTATACATTTTAGACATGTAAACATTTTGGATTATACATAATTAGAGTGATCCTGCAGTATTTTTTAGACACAGTCTAAGAAACCTCATAAAACTGTTCAGTCATGACATTATTTGTAGGTCAACGCAGAGTGGCCACGAGCTCCCTCATAAAAACTACAACTACCAAAAGGATGTGAGTTTACATGTTTGACAAACTGGACACCAGTTGTAGTCCTTATGTAGAAACTTGTAAGCAACCTGGAGCACACTTTTTGAAATATTTTGAATAGATCAATTAATTAAACATTAATTGTGGTGATTTGTATTGTAATGCTCATTAGTGTATTGCATTGTTAGCTCTGCAAGATGTAATGGGCAAATTCTATTAATAAGCCTACAAGAAACAGTATTTGTGTGGTGTGTAGTTGTGAATTGCAAGCTTTCTAAATCAGTTACTTACAAGGTTCCATGATGGTCAGGATGCTGGCTATGTAGACAGTTCACTAGGTTTTGGAACAGAGCTTGTGTGTGTGTGTGTTCATTCTTTATCAGCGAACCTGGCAATGTTGCTTTAAATACACCGTAGTCAGAAAGGCCCCCAGTGGCTGGTCACTCCAGGGGCTTAGTCACGACTCCAGAGTTACTGTAGTGTCTAAGACTCAGTGGGAATGTGGATCAAAGATGAAGTTGTCCAGTGGCAGGCCCTTCCTGCTGAGCTGCATTCACAGCAGCTGACGGATGGAGCTCTCTCCGGATCAAATATATTGACACCCCTCCGCTTGAATCCTTGATCGTATATAGTCACATCTTTGAACACGCACCCACTCCCTCCTTTCTGCCACTCATTGTCTTGTCAGAGCGATGGCCTAAAAAAAGTATAAGCGATCCATGATATCGATCTTTCTTCATTTCCTGACTCATTTTGGCCAGAGGAATTTAAATGAGAAATCAATATCTTGCATGCCCGGCTCGCCACATGGGCTAATGTTTTGAGCGCTGAAAGAAAAGCTTAAGAAAGCCTTTAGCTTTGAGCTTGCGTTATGCAAAAGCTCTTAGGATTGAATGTCCAGGGTGACTGTGATTAAAGAGGAAGCAATTGCCGGAAGTATTATAATGTCAAATTACAAACATATAGTGTTTAATCTCATTTTTTGTCTTATATGAACTTCAGAGATTTTATGAACATTTGTGTTTTTTAAAGTTGTTTCTACATTAAAGACTTTGTTTTAGATGCTGCCAAAAGCTTGACATTGTACATTTACATTTTTTTAGGAACACATAAACATGTAAATAAGCAGGAACTATATTTAATGTACAAATACATAAGAAATGCATATGAACGTATGAGCATAATAACCGTTAATAATGATCTGAGACCATCTAACCTTACCAAGCCCCACCCCTATCTCTCTTAATAATATAACTAATCTCCAAATACACTTAAGAATCTTCACTCCAGACCAGTTTAGCTTCTGGCAGCTGTCTTCTCTATGGCTCTCATTTATTAGAGTGGTTTCAAATAATTGATCAATTAGCGGGCAAGCGGAGCTTGAAGCATCGTTCAAACAAAACAAACCACATGAGAAAACAAGAGGTGATCTTTAGTACTTCCAGAACAGTGCCTGAGTGATCCTGAGTCATAGGGTGAGGCACACAAACAACTAAAAGCACAACTCCGGGACCAAAAGCCCATGGGAACCAGGAGCTGTCGCAGACTTCATTTCCCATAATCACCCCTGAGAGCTGGAGAACAACAGCCAGTGATGGTGTAAGCAGTGACTCAGACAGAGAGCAGATGGATGATCCCCCGGTTCACGCTCTAGCAGGCAATCGCCTTCTACCTTCCCCTGCCACACACCTGTTCTGAACCACATTGCTGATGATGCTTTTGGATTTGTCAAACGCACTAGTCACAAATAACCAGCTAAAAGAAACAGACCTTAATCATTCAACTGTTTTAAAGGATGCTACATATCTCTACAAGCCCAAAATACATGTTTATATTTCGATTGCTATTTATTTTCTTAATATATCTTTCTGGTCTTATTTGAGATGATTTATCAGAGCAATTTGTTTCAAAGAAAAAAAATGTTTGTCTGACTAATCTTTATTCAGATTGCTAACCTAGCATTGACCAAAAATAGCACAGACGGCTAGAATGAAATTTAACACAGACTAAGAGATGTCGAAGTCTAGAGGACTGTATGTGCGAGAGGTTGAGAGAGTTTAAACTTGCCTGTGTAGATTTACAAATAAACCAATTAAAAATGCAGCTGTTTTTCAGTAGTTGTGTATCACATTTGGTTGCATTTTGTTTTGTGATGTCACTGGAACAGAGAGCAGAGCTATGGATGCTTCACAGAGAGGTAATTGTCTAACACCTGCTATTGTAACAAACTTTAACTTTTTAGACTGAAATAATAGACTTAAGACTACCCGTCAAAAACACACAGATATTAGACCATAAATAACATTGTGCTGTGCATAAATTGATACAATTAATTTTCTTTTAAATATGTTACATAAAGCTTTAAGTGCCTATGACCAAGGTTGTGCAAGGTTGTGTGAGATGTTAATTTTGTACATAATGTAGTCTTTCTAATATGATACTAGTTAAGACAGTTATAGGAAAGAATGATAGATTTGTTACCATTGGTCTTAAGAAGCCCTTTATGTCCCAGCCAAAGACCTCATGAGAAGCAGTTCCGCATAATTAACTGCAAACGCACAGTAAGTTCTGGCTCCATTTTGATATAAAAACACACTTTTTACAATCCAAGCCCATCTCATTGGACATAATTAAGCTCCACCCTGCATTTGCTGGCCGGACTTATTGTCACATTGCTAAGTCACATTGCTAAGATCAAAAGAGCTGCACAGTTTGGCCTTCAAACTAAGAATGTCTTGTTTATTTTGTCTCTTAAAGAGGTTCCTACACAAAGCCTAAGCCCAATGTCAAACCACCAAATAAACAGAAAATAACAAAATTCTGGCAATAGTCTTGACAGTGAGTTTTGCAATAAAATGGCAAGCTCTTGGCATGACAGCAGGTTTATACTGCAGTTTAGCCTTATATTATTGCTTTAATATAACCTGTTAGAATTTCCTTGCGAATGCCAGGAAATAACTGCTACTGCAAAACATGCTATTAGCAATATAGACCCTGTCATTCTACACATTCTATCCGTTATTTACTGTGAATAAAGGATACTGTGAATGAAAGGACTTTCATTTTAGAAGTAAATGTGTTAACTATAAGCAGATTTGGATTCCTCACAAGTATGCTAGAAAAACAAAGTCCAAAGGTGTCCAAAGGTTTCTTTATAATAGTAAAATGTATGCTGCCACAATGACTTTCTGTTTCTGTTTGACACTATTCTGTTTCTGTCTTTCCAGTACAATATACAGGAACTAGCAAACCAAAAATAATCTAAACAAATCTTACCGCACTGCTGAAAATGTCCACAAAAATTACACGCTTTCACTACCAAAAGTAAACGTGTAAAAAGGCTAATTTAAAATCATTCTGTCTTGATAACAGAAAGCTTTTGCTTTCAAGTCTGGACTGAGTCATGTTCCTATCCTGTTTCTCCTCCACTTGATTTCCTGGCTGTCTACTACTGTGTCTATCAATAAAATGTGGAACTTACAATGACTCAGCTTCAGTGGTGTTTGCTGTTGTCTAATACTGTGTTGACAGGAGCTGTATGTGTGAGTGAAGAGAATATATGCACAGCTGAGCTGATGCAGGTGAGAAATGAAAGTGTGTCTATCTCCATTCACACATTCATGCTGCTTGTGTAGTCGTAAATGGTGCAAAAACAGGCATGTCCCACTTATCCATAGTGTCATTAACCTCTGGAAGATACTTGATCAGTTTTTTGATGGTTTGCAAAAATGCTCACCTTCAAATTCAACCAATTTTGCCAACACTGATAACTAAGGTCGGAAAACAGGCAAAATTGACACTCAATATAAAATGATGCCAAACTTTATTATAAAATTAATAATAATGACTTAACCATAAAATTTTTTTGGAATTAAATTAATTATTTTATAATTAAATACAATTAAATAAAAAACAGTTATCTGGACAATAGCATGTGTCCAAATCTAGTGTTGTATGTGTGGCACTTACTGCAGGTTTCAGCAGATATTAGTCCTCTCAGCTACTCTTTCACCTCAGTATGTGTGTGTAGGCCTGTCATAGCTGTCTGCATGCAGCAAAGGTTTACAGTAGCTGTCCTTTCCCTCTGTGGACTCATGCCATGTATCTGCTGGAAAGCAAATGCCAGCACACTGGCCAGGGACTCCTGTTGACTCCTGATGCAAATAAATTTAAACACAAGGTCAAAATGCTATGACAGAAAACATAAGGTTCAGTGAGCTTAGCCAGACCAATAGTTCCAATGTTATAAGGTTTATATTTTTGAATTTTTTTAATAAACTTTCATTATATTTACCATTTCCATATACAAAACATAAATGAGATCAATATAATATTGTTGTTGCTTAGACACCAAAAAATCGAAAGTAAGATTTTCAGTATGCAAAGGTTCAAAAAGTGTCAATTTATGATAATATTAAAATAAAACATAACTGATAATGCAATTAGGTCTTCAGGTCTATAAAAGTATTCCTCCAGATTATCTCGTTAAGGTATGAATGTTCTCATTTGAGACGCATGAGATGGATTATGTTTGAAACAGTGTAAACACCCGCTGTGAGCAGATCCATGGCCAATGCCACATTCTGGATTAATATGTACATTTAATACATAATTAAATGTACACAACAACCTGTTTAGAACATTATTAAATTCCATATCCATATAATAACGATAGTAAACATAAGCCCTTGAATGGTCATACAGAATCTTTGTTTATTATGGCAATGCTCAGATTCTTTGACCAAAAACAGACAGATCTGTGCACATTCCCAGAAAAGAGCGTGGGATTAGAAAAAGAATAGGATTTATGGAATAGAGACGGTTAAGAGAAAGAGAGAGAGTGAGAGAGCATGAGATTTGTCTATTTCTTTCTGTAGCTACATTAGAATGAAACGGTAAATACAAAGAGAGAACACATTACCTTCTGTCAGTCTGGTTTAGGTACCAAACTGACTGATAGTTCTGCTTCTGTGGGTACCATGGTAATAAAAACATTCTGCTTATCCTTAGGTATGTTCGCGTGTTTTTCTGTCACAGAACCTAAACATAGACCAAGCAAATGTGTTTTCGACCGTGTCAACAGTAAAAGCTTTGCTTTGTTTTTTGTTGCTAATGCAAGAAGCCAATTGTAAGGTTGGTGTTACATTGGTTGGGGTTTATAGTTACTCCTAAAGGAATTCTCTGCATAACTGACCCTTTGTTAAGCTCCGCCCCTTGCTCACTCACACATCCTGTACAGAATGTGCCATAGGAATGTAAAGATGTGTGATGTTAGGGAAGTCTCTTTAAAAGTTTATTTATAAAAAAATAGACAAACAGAAAAAGACTGGTCAATTTAATTGCCTGTACTATAATCTGCTTCAATATATAGAATAACATGAATTTACCAAACATCTGCAAATGCAGATGTCCATACTGATGTTATACAGTAAATTTGGGCATGAATAAACTTTCACGCCTAGCAGAGTGTTGCCTTATTTTCTGTAAACAAATCAATTCGTAATCCAAACACACATTAATTCTGGACGTACCTTAGCAAAGAACTAAAGCAAAGACAACAACAGATGTTAGGATTGGTCAATAATGCTTTAAGGGCGGAGCTTGGTCAATTACGCATAACATGGTCATAATTGTCACATGATATCCAGTAGTTGAAAATAGGCAGTTTTGTGGAGAAAAGTCCTCAACCTGTCAGAGATCTGATTATATAACTGGATTTTTGTTTTGTTTCTCTTCTTGGCTATGGCGTGATGATTTTCAAGACAGCCATACCAACTCTACCAACTGTCAATTAAACTTAATGACTGTGCTTTTTTTGACAGCAAATTATATGGTCCTGGGGTGGGCTCAGTTAAACAGTTTTCATAAAAATCGACTGACTTCCATGATGCCTTACCTAGTTGTGGGGAAGAGCAAGTTGTTTTCTCACTGGACGGCACAAGCTCCCAAATGGTTCTTTTTAGGTTTATGTGCTGGAATGGTATGAACAAACCACTATCAATAGCAATAATTTACCAGATGGATTGACTGATATATTTGAACAGAGTGTGAGATTGTGAAATAAACCATAAACAGCATTGCACCGTTATAAGCAGCTATTCCCCTGAAACTCTTCATCAAACTTAGAAGCTCAATAAGAGATGAGAGTTGGGTTTATTGTTCACATGCTTTTACTGACACAGGTTAAAAATGATCTTTCCCTTAAGGAAAAGCTCAACCGACAATAAAAATTTTTGTCATTATTTACTCACCATAACATTGTTCCAAAAACACATGCTGTCATTTTTTCTGGGGTACTCTTAGAAGAAAATGTTTGCACATCTTTCAAGCTAAAAAACTACAATATTAAACTATATACACACATAAATAATTTTGCTTCATGTTTAGTTACTACATATACATATACAAGAATTAATGTTGTTTTGGCAGTAGTGTTGTTGAAGTGCTATTTTTAATCTGGTTTTGGAGGTAAGGAATATGTAAACAGATCAAGTGAATAACAATTTGTCATTTTAAAAGACAAATATTGCATGCCTGTCATATGGACCTATTTTATGTTGGTTTTATAGTATTTTTTGTCCTTTTTGAAGTCTAACAGCCATGGTGGCCACTATGAACTGTTGTTCTATTGTATGAATTTCAGTACATTTTCTCAAAATATGTCCCACACAATGTTTCAAAATAACACCATACAGGTTTGAAAGGCCATGAGAGTGAGTAAATAATAATAAAGTGTTCATGTTGGTTGTTATTCTTTTAAATATTGCAGTGTCTACTGCTGGGTTATGTTCCCACAGTGGCAGAGAGACTTTGGCATTTTGTGGTAGGAGGTAATCTGGATTTTTTTTCCTCCTATGGGGTTTGTTTTTCCCCACAGATGTCATTTTTTTCAATTCCGTCCCATTGTTTTCCTCCTTCATTTTCCCATCTCTATCACATTCTTTGTTTGTTTCAAGGACAGTCTTGAAGTCAGTAGGCGATTCTGTTGTCCAGTATTCCTCACGCTCCCTCCTTCTATTCATATCTCTTTTCTCTCTCTCAACCTGCCAAGGTCTATCTTTATTCATTTTCTTTAAAGCTTTGACTGTTATTGTCTGATTATATTCATTGGCCATACAACATAAGGGTCGGAAATACATGCGCTTCAGTGCTAAAACCTTGCCACCCTACACAGCAAAACAAAACACACTTACAGTACATCGCTTCTTTATGCAAAGGCTCTCTATTAAGACGTCTCTGTGGGGATACAGCACAGCAAAACATTACTAGAGGTTTCTCAGGGAGAAATGTAATCTGTACTAAAATTAAAAGATAGATAACAACTTCATTCAAGAGTTGATCTTGCATAGCCCAAATGTTCTTTCACTACATTCTTGTTGAGCACAGGCCTGAAATATTTGCCATGGACCCTTAGTGGGCCTACCATTGATTCATTTGTCTAAAAAAATGAAAAAATTGGCGAATACCAGTAGTGTACATTAAAAATATTAAGCACGCCCATGCATGTTTCTATGGAGTTGGCAGGGATGCTTAGAGCATCATCATGGCAACGGTTCAATATAAAATCAGAATCAAGAAAAAGAACATCATATAGCTTAAACAGTTTTAACAGTTTAAACTATGGCACATGGGTTTTTATTTGTGATGTCATTTTTGTTGTGATGTCATTGTTCTGCCTTTAATAACAGTTTGATATTGCCCCTGGCTTTGGGAATAAATATAAAGCATCATGTATGACTGTTGGAGCTTAAATGCTCCTCAGATCATATAATTTAGTGGAAAACAAATTCTTTAAAAAGTTATTCTTTCAAAAGAACAGTTTAGTAATGTTTACCATTTCTTCAGATGTGATTTGGACTAAATGTTTTTTTGTGACTTAAATTATTTTAAAATACAGGTATGCAGTTAGGCTGCTATCGCTGGAACAGTTTAATGGTAAAATGCTCAGTTTTTGCTGTGCATTTGTATAATTTGTAAAGACTAAAATTTTGACAGCACAATGTGCAGTAAATATGAATAAACGGCATACCTTAATACCTTTCTGCAACAGAATCGCTAAACATTAAAACATTTTTGAGACATTAACATGTTAGAATGTGTTGCACTTTGAGGTAAAAATCGATGACACATGTTAGACATTTTACCTTAAAACAACAAAGCTACAGCAAGGTTACTAGTTCAATGTGAATTGTAACGCTCTTCTGTATGTTTTCACAGTTTTTATGATAGGAAATGCTCTCTGGCTTATTATTTCTGTCCAGTCACCGTAATAAATAATACAGGCCCTACGCGCAAAACACAGGAAAGTTGACCAGCAGACCAGAGTGAGGGTATTTAAACTTTTCTTGCCATAGTTCAGTTAACACTTATACTGTATACGTGAACCAGCACCATTTATACCAACTTATTCAATTGCACTAAACATACTGAAGGCACATGTATGTATATATGCTGTGTCCCAAATCCTGGTTTTCGATGTCAGTGCTGCTTTGACTGCTCTTTCGAGTGCTGTTCTTTTTTCTTTCTTAAATGTTTGACCTAAATATCTAAATCTCAGAACTGCAAACTCTTCTATTGTCATCTCTCTTTGCACACCTACATATTTGCCCCAATTGCACGTTCATCCTTCTTCATAGGTAATAATAATAAAAAAATGACCATTAATTGAATGCCTTTTGTAAGTTCTAGATTATTGGAGGGCACAAACTTTTTAAAAAACATCACTGTGCCATAATTAATAATATTATGCCAAGACATAATAGTACGTTTTTATTAATAGTTTTTATGATGGTTTATTATTATTATTAAACTGAGTGGGATAGGTTTATGGCTGTCGTTTGCATATAGAACTATTCACTGCATAATGCTCTTCCATCATAACCAAATTCACACATTTTAGCTCAAGGTAAAATGATTTTATTTCAGGAATGATATAGGATCTCCAGAATCAAGCTGTTCTGTTTTGTTTATTTGCATTTGATTATTTATAGTTCACAATTCGGTTCAATTTATTTATTATTTTATTATTACAATTTATTAGCATTATTTTCATTTATGCTTATGAAATCAATAAAAAAATTTCTAGCAATGGATCAAAGTTTTTGTTTTTGCTGATCTCATACCGTTTGATAATGAAATTCAAAATAGAACAAATTGTGTAATGGGTCAAAATAAAGTATAAATTAAATTGAAATATGGTTCACTGAATACACCTTTAAGCTTTAAGCTTTAAGTGTCTGCCAATTTTCCACATGGGAAGAATTAATAGGACCACCACATGTTTAAAAAGGGATTCACTAAAAGTAGTAATTAAATCAATCAATTGCAAATTGAACAGCTGTTGAGTCATAATTAGCTTTTTTAGTGAGTGCTTATCCACCAAAAATGCTAATATGACAGAATTGGTCACCACAGACCTCATTGTGTTCCTCCCGGGAAAACTCATAACCTTTCCTCCCCTGCTCCTCTGAAGGTCTTACAGCGTGGAATGACATGAGGTTGAGTAATAATGGCAGAATTATCATTGTACAGTGAACTATAGCTTTAAGGTCGATGACTACGTTTTAAAAGCTCAAAAATGCTGTCTAGGTAGACAGTTTGCTCGGTTTTGTGATGCATCCCTTTTTGTTGAATCTGAAATATTGCTGATAATTGATTTTTTTCTTCTACACATGCATATTTAGAAACAAATGAATGAATGAGTGTCGCAGGATCTCATGTAAGGATGCCAGGACTTGGCCATGTGTTACTTAAAGCTACTGCTACTAAACATCTTTTTATGATACGTAAGCATTTTAACAGTGTGGCTTAGGTAGGCTGTATTTAACTACATTTCTCCCTAAACCAAAACTTTGATTTGGGTATTAAGAGTAGAGGCATTTTCCTTAAAGTTAAGAGACTATTGATACCAATTATTTCTAACACAGTTGGGACTGAATGTAATACACATAGCATGTGTCTGTATCATATTTGCAATTTGAAGTTTTTATTTTGCTTTATAATTGAAATAAACCAGGGGGCACTGTGTAGCAGAGACAGTGTAAAGCTTGCTGCAGTCCCTCTGGCTCAACCCGCCGCAGATGGCACACATACTGCTTAGAGAGATACGCTTATATTTCACACCTTCTCTGGTAACTATTCTCTGATAAAACAGATAGCAATGCAAAAAGAATGCTTTAAATTTACCTTACTTAGATAAACTAATAAAGCTTTTCTATAAGATCCACTTTAAATGTCTGTTAAACATTTAACATTACCCTCTTAAATTAACACTTAGTTTTAGGTGTTGATTGTCCTATAATCTTCAATGTAAATATTTAAATCTTTCAACAGGAAAAATGCCTGTAATTCAAATAGAACCTTTTTGAAAACTTTAACCTCTGTACAAGTGTTGTCACACAAAAGTGTGACTAGTGGTTATGTGTAAATTTCACTCTTTTTAATACCGATTTTGTTACCCAGTAATAAAACAGTTTGCTATTAAACATACTCCTTTGAAATATTTTAAAAGTTCAAAATTAATTAACTTACTCTTGTACACAGTGATTAATGACAGCAAGTTGAAAACAGCCATATCTTGGAATGCGAATTTCCAGCACTTGATGCAGAAGGGTTACAAAAGGTTCTGCCTATATAGTTAAGAAATTAGTTAGGAGCAATTGGAAATAGTTACAAAAGATGTTCCACCTTTTAAAAACAATGTCTGGCTTTTTATATTGATGAAACACTGGCCCGGGTTATTGAAAACATTTGATAGACGTCCCATAAGAAATCAATGCTTTTAAATGAAAACACTCATGTCAGGCTTTTTTCATTAAGGCATTCCCAGAGGTACGGCGTGAGCTCCCTGCTGGGTCTGTGCAGCAGAAGGAGGGAATGATTGGAAATATGACTGTGGGAAATGAAGGGCAAAATCTTAGGAACGGCAGAGATGTTTGAGACAGCCTCTTACAGCTGTGACATCAGCTGTCAAAGCAGAGTCTTTAAAGCAAACTGTATCTGACTGGTAATGTAGTCAGTGCTGACATCTGCCATGAGCCGAAGGGAAAAAGCAAATGCTTCCTTCAGGGCCAGACTGGGATAGGGTGGGGGCATAAGTTGGCTAATGAACAGGGAAAACTTTACAGAACATCAAGACACTGGTACTGCTATTTACTACAACGTTCATTGACTATAAACACTGTCTGTCTGTCTGTCTGCTACTCAATTAATCAAAAAGTCAGTCAGTTAGTTAATTGTCTGTTGGACAATTTGACATTCAGACAGACAGTCAGACAGACAGATGGATAATAGTATTGATAGATTGATTAACTGTATTTATACATATGATATTGTTATATAGCAGATGGTACTTTTTGTACTTTCTGTACTTTGTGTTAGTGACCGTAGGTGAAAGATTTTTCGAGCATTTCTCTTCTCTCAACACATGAAATAATAGTGGTTTTGTGGATAGATGAAATGTTGGCTCGGTGTTGGTAAAATGATAAATATCTGATCTTCAGGAGGGACTGCGTCATTTTAAACACAGCTCAGAGAAGTCAATAAAAGATCAACATTGGGAAGATCTTTCTGTTTCCTTTGTACACTATTGACTGTGTAAACAGTGAGGCATATAGGGATGAGTCTTGTGACATTTGTTATCTGTGAACCCGGCACAGGCCCTGAGTTTCTATGATGACTTCAGCTGTCCATAAATGCCTGGTAGCTGTTACTCACAGGCTGAGTCATAGTCTCAAAAGGTCCTGCCTTCCCCACCACACCGCAAATAGATACCAAATCATTCTGCTGGTGCTGACCTCACCACGCAGCTAAATATATTAAATCTTTGGATTTATTTTATTTGAAAGTCAGATGTTACAAAAATTGTGCACCATTCAGAATGTCTTTTAAATTCCAGCTAAATACCAGAATTTGAATTGTGTTTAAAATCTGGATGTAGAATTTGAATGCAAATAATATTTGATTATTATTAATCAATTAAAATAGAAAATAATGACAAATAGTAAAATTTAAAGAAATTGTTTTACCAACTAGCTTTTTTGACGTCTGTATTCATTGTTTTGATTACTAAAGAAATGTCTTTTTGGAGATTATATAGAGGAATAAATTGGCATAAATGTCAAAATGATCTATGCTCTATTTTTTTTTTTTTTACAAATCTTGTGTTGGGCTGACGGAGCTGTTTTGTTTGGTGACTGTGTTTATTATTGCAATACAGCATAGTCCTCTTCCTGTTATTCCAGCTACAATATCCTGTGGGGCGTTCCTCAATTCAAATTCCAGCTCATTAATTAAAAGGAAGATAATTCCTAAATTCAGAATTTTGACTTTTATCAGTGTGCGGTGCATGTCCATTTTGAGTGTCTCTTTGAATTCTGACCCTTACAGCTCAGTTAACATGTACTACACACGTGGAAGGGTGATGTGATCTAAGTGTAACCGCTTGCTCTTTACACGTGGCTACAGCAGGAGAGGTCTCGCCTCAGTGCATAGCTCCTCCAGGCTTGACTAGCTGCCTGCCAGAGGGATGATAAGGTTACATTAGGTAGAGGATGCTGTCCATCTCTTTGACAGCACTCACTGTTATCCTTAAAACCACTGTTACCCGACTTTCAACAGGAGACTGTATGTTTGTGTGTGTGTGGGTTCACTATGAGGACAATTTTGTTTCAAGAAGTATTTTAAAGTTACTTTTAAGGGTACAATTAAGGATTGAGCTAGAGGAGAACGGACCTAAATCTTAAATTTTGTCCTGGAAACTAAAAATATTACCAACTGCCCTACTGTAGTGTTTAAAATTTACTATTTTAACATGTATGGTATGTTCTCATTTAGGTAGTTATTTAAAGTAAGTGTGTTTTGTGGTCTGTCCATTTATTATATTATTACAGTGGAGAACTGACTTATTGCACTTCTGTTGTTTTTTTTCATCTGTGGTAGTTTGTTGGTTCTTAACATGAATAATTTATAAACTTACAAAACACCCTCATTACTCCTCATTAGTCAGGATTTAATTGACAACACATTAAATTTATTTTATATTATGTCCCCTGGGTCACATCAGACACGATAAATTTTATCACAGATTTTTTCCAGACTGTAAACAATATTTTTTTCTATAATTTGCTGTCCCTGAAATATCCTAAATAATATATTATTTGGTTTTATCAATGATTTATGATTGCATTAAGCATTACAATTCAGCCCTGCATTCATCTTTATCATTCATGAAAGAAGTTAATACAAACAAAGTGAATAATGTTTTACTGGATTCCTAGATATAAAGACTTTGTTGACCTGCCAGCAGTTTAGACAGTTTCCAATCACCCTGCTCAAATATTTGCTATGACATGATAGACAGACTGTGTTAACAGAGACAAAGTCGCAGCCATGGTTTTGCTAACATCATGCGACGGGTTCTGTCGCTAACATCTGTCAACATGTGAAGGCTAAAGAAGCTGTTAAATGCTGGTGATTTTTGACCTGTCACAATCCATCTCTTGAATCTGCATTAGACACTAACCTAACATCCTTTGATGGCGCCGAAGACTCTGGACTTCTCGGAAAATGCCACAACCCGCTTAAAGCTCTCTGTGCTAGTTAGTGGTGACAGTCCCCCCAAATGGCCTAAGCTGTTTTGTTATCTCTACGGCACAGTCCTGCTGTCAGTCATCTCTGCAGTGTTGCGTGTGTAGCCTTCAGTGAAATCTTTGAACTTCAGTCACGTGGAGAGCCCGTCGCTGCCTGAGCTTATGAGCGAATGCATCTGTTACCCAATTATTTTGAGTAAATATCCAAACCAAAATGCCACTAGCTTGTCTGGCTGCTAATGCACCACGAACGGTCTATCTGTCTGCCATTTTCATTGGGTCGTCATGGTTGACTCCTGAATTAGTGATGTTGACTGGTTTTAATTTTTTATATTTTTCTATGTTTTTGGCAATAAAGCTTGAACGCATATCCATACTTTGTAACCTGTGGTGGCTACGCTATTTTTAAATGATCCTTGAATGAAACCAGGTATTGTCATTTTTGTGTAGGTATATTTATGAAAAATTCCTTGTCTTGAGGTGACATTTTAACTTTTTTGGGTTAGAATGTATTAAATATTAGATTCTTGGTTCAGTGTATGCAAATGGCGTTTGGTTTTTGTTCACTTGTTTACCCAAAAGCTATAGCAAAAATATGCTGGTAGGAAAGTAGAATTCAAATGATATTCAAGCTTATTTTAATTTAACTGATAACAAGTAATACAAACCCACTGCTAGTATAAACACACACATTTGTATAATGGGATTTGTGGACTACAAACCTTATAGTATAGAAAAACATCCCTTCTTAAAAACTTCGTTATTCTTTATTATTCATTTGTTTCTTTGTTTTTTCCTTTTATGAGGAAATGTGAATGTTAAAATAATGAACCATACAGAATTTTTTTATAAACACACAATAATACCATTACATAATGACCAGTGACGAAGCATATAACATTACAGACATGTTCATATTACATTTATGCATTTAGCAGACGCTTTAAGCGACTTACATTGCTTTACACTATACATTGTTTCTGAGTATGTGCAATCCCTGGCATTGAACCCATGACCTTGGCGTTGTTAACACCATGCTCTAACCACTGAGCTACAGAAAAGCTATTATTATCATGCAGATACTTGATATACAATGAGCATTAGATGAGATCCACTGATAATAATGATTGCACAAAGCCATACAGCTGCAAGGGATTAAAAACCGGATAATGAACTGTGGATTATACTGTGTGAATGGAGAATAAGTGTTCAGGAAGTTGCTGCAGTCTCCTTCTCATTTCTGCTTGCTCATTCTCTCATTATGAGCTGAGAAGGATTGTGTGGGATTCATTCTGGGCAGGTAAGCTCCTAAATACAGATGAATTGTCGGAAGGATGAAATGAACTTGAAGCTGTTGCAGGTAGTGTACATATATGTGTGACCTAAAAACTTATTGGATATTAGGACCCAATTGCGCTTTATTATCTTTGGCTTTCACAGATTTTGCTGACAGACCACGAGTAACGCAGACATTCAGACCAGCCCCAGACCAATTTAAGAAGCCATAGTCACATGTATTTGATTTCCGTTTCCTTACATTTATTGATTTTTTTCATTCGTATGCCTTTAGTATGCGCCACCACCGCACCGCACATCACAGAGCTCAGCTCATTAGTTTGTGAGTGTTATATCACCTGCATGGATTACAGGAAATGACATAATGATTGAGTAGAATGTTAGAGAACTATAGCACCTGCCCTGCAGTCATAAAATAATTCATGCGCGGAGAATAAATCGCACTCTCTAATAGCTCTGAAGGTGTTGATAACACGTGCTGAATGTGTTGTTTAGTTCTCGATTTGAAAGGAATTATGCAAATCGTCCAATGTTGCAAACACACTAAAATGCAATTTGCATGCTGTATTTTCACAGCTTTCAAGCTGGTTCTGGGTGCTAGGAGGATTGGATGATGCAGCATTCATTCTACTGCAAATCTGGCATGCTGTACTGCAACTGTGGAGCATCGCTTCACCACTGTGATCCAGACACCCGAATCGGCTCTTAAAGATGTGGAAAGTGTGCTTGACTCTGCCGCGCTTCTGGATATGTGCCTGGTTACAACCCTTCTCCATCATTTGATAAATTACACCTGCCATGACCAATAGAAATTGTACAAAATTGGACTGATTAGCACCTGCCTTCCATTTTGTGCTGAAATACCTTATGCTAGTGGCACATTTGTTTGGGCGCACAAATAACTAAATTAATTACATTCATCTCAAAGATATGACCATTTTTTCTCGTTGAACCTGTTTTGTTGACGATAACCTTTGCTATTTGTGCTAATCGACCTCTGCAGGAAAGTTTATAGAGATGGTAAATGTGATAGGTACTTGAAATGGCTCCTTGCCGGAGGCTATCGGTCCAATCTTAATCTCCACTTCAAGAGATTCTACCCCTGAAGGTTAGATGGTACACTCCATTCAGCCCATCACTGTGGCACACAGAAGCATTTCACCTGTAGAGGACAATCACAGGGGACACGGGAAAAAGGAAAGTCCTGCACGCATTCAGTCTGCATGTTAATGGAACAGATGAGACATTGATGCATGCTGCCCTATGGAGGACAGATGTCAGCTCTCTTCTTTCTCATTCCCACAGTCTGAATTGCATTTGCAAGTAAATTGGTGTAAGATGAATTAAATTCTTTCTCCTTTGCATGTTCCAATATCAAGGGGGGAGTAGGAGGGTCTAAAGGGGCAGTCTTGTGTTTTCCCTTTAGTGCTGTTAACTGACGGGGATTAGAACGTATCCTAATCACAGACCTTCACACACACACATACTCGCCTTGTGGTAGCATTTAAACCAAGACTTTCTGCAGTGCTGTGGCTGGTTCTGCTGTAGATTAAAGAACTTTTAGATTTTCTGTTTTGTTACAGATGTATTTGCACGAGAATGTGTTATCAGCAATCAAAAATAAATGTAAAGTATTTGTGCTGGAATTTCTTTAAGCATAAATCTGTCTTAAAATGTAAAAATTGTAAGCTTTCTAACTCATAAATGGCTTACTTATTATTGTTGTATTATGTTGGGACAGAAGAAAGTATTTTAAGGTGTAAAATTGCGGACTTCTGGCTTTAGTTTCCTATAGTGTTTCTGTAGCTCAGTATTGCATTGCGCATTGCATTAGCAGCGCAAAGGTTGTGGGTTTGAAACCCAGGGAAGCACACAAATCTGACAAAACGTATAACTTGAATGTACTGTAAGTTGCTTTGGATAAAAGCGTCTGTCAAATGCGTAAATGTTAGCAATTATATTTTCTAGTGGCACCACATCTCTCGATTTCATCGGTCTGTGTCTGAAATACGTTTTGCTAGATACTTTAAACTGTGTACAACTTTGATCCATTACTCATTCTAATTACCTTGTAGTTTCCACACCCCTAATCCTTTGTATTCACAATCATTTACTCACAAATCTTTAAGCTTTCCACTGGAAGATACTGCATAAATACACATCATTAGGAGTTTTTTTTATCTACAGAGCTCTGTGTATCTACTTCAAGGATCTTTGTTTAAAGAAATTATTTATGAATAATGTATTTTGCATTTTTACAAGTTTGACTGTTCTATTATTCATAATATATATCTTGCAGAGTAAATATTTATATATGATAATGATAAAACATTATAACAGTCACACACAATTACATATATTGTTTGTTTACTGTTTCTTAGACTTTCCTATCTAGAGAAGCCTCTTTGTTTTTCCATTTCTGTCTATACTATTTCTCTAACACACATATATACACTCTCTGTATATATACTTTCTCTCTTTCTCTCTCTCTCTATGTCTCTCTCTCACACACACATACACACACCCTTCATCGCTCTCCTCTCGTTTATACAGCACTGTAATTCATAGCTATTTGTGCTGGCCGCCAAAAGGTTGCCTGCCTCTCTGGCAATCAATCTTTTCTCATTTTTCCGAACGTGAGAGGAATGAACAATGTTCCACTCTCGTGGGTTTTTGAGAATCAGAACCCCCTCCGAATTTTATCTCGAACTGTGTCTGAATGTTCTTCTGATCCTGCTGTGTCTTTCGCTTCCTCATACACGTAATACTGCCTGTTGTATAAAACCCATCCTCCTTTTCTCTGCAGGGGCTTCTGGGAAGTCATGAATAACGTTTGAGGCACTGTGAGGAAAATTCACTAAACTGTTACGGCTCTCTAGTGCAGTAAACGTGATTTCACCAAGTAGGACGTGTTCCTGAATCAATAGCATTGTTGGTTCTGCAGCAACCTTTCTATCAGACAAACGGATTAGGATTAGGTCAATGTTAGGTTTAATTTAAGGATTGTGTTAGGGGATCTTATTAACCATTCCTACCTATTATTTTCTTAGATTTTAGGTTTAAGTTATGGTTAGGTTTTGGGTTATGAGTAGGGTTGGACTGAAATGTTGACAGGAATGTTTTTCTAGGACCAACACAAGATTTTACTTGACAAAATGACACTGATACTATAGTACAAGGCTGTAACTATTGGGCTGAAAGGCCATTCTAGGGCCTCAAAGTATAAATGCAAAATGCCTGGAGCAATATACAGTGAGAGGGGGGGATTTGAAGTTTTGGCCCTACATGTGATGCTCTGCATATTTAAATTCAATAACGGTCATTCTTTCTAAGTGCAAGCACTTATTTTTATTTAAATTAGGCATTTAATTTGCACAATATTTACAAAAATCAACGCTAATTGCCTCGTGCATTAAAATTGCATTAGTTTTTTTCTGTAGAGTGTAAGCGGTTAATGGAGATTTTGTCTGAAAGAAACGTTGTTTGTGTTCGGTTTCTTGTGATCATGACAGTAGTAATTTATCAAACAATGATCAAATGAGAGGAGCATTTATACTGGGCATATATCCAGATGTGCAGCATAGTCGAGCGCACTTTCAGCATTTTAAAGAGCTGATACAGGTGCCTGAATCACAGCAATGCTGTACAAACCCAGTTAATATGCCAAATCACTGTAGCCTGCTGCATATTCCACAACCCAGCAGTCAGAACCGGCCTGCAGGAGAGGGAATTGGGCCGTGAAAATCGCATTCAGCATTTTTGTTTGGATGTGTTTGCACTGTTACCCGATTAACATAATTCCCTTAGAGAGTCAGCCACTAAAACAAGTACATGTAAATAAACACTGCTGTCAGTGAGCATGTTTCATTCTCAGTAAAAGAAACAAGTTAGGTGTGTCATGCTGAAACAATACAAGGATATATTTTAAGAACAGTAACAAAGTCAAAGATAAAACCACAATCCATATTTTGTCAGTTCAAAGCGTCGTGTCCAACAGTGAAAGCCCCAGGCTAAGTCAACGTGACAGCTGTCCGCGTTGTAGTTTATCGGTTGAATGTACAATAGATAAACTACACCGATAAACTACACCTTTCTACGCCCACAGCATATGGATTGTACTGTCACAGAATTGCGGAGTTGGGGTAATGTACTTACGCAGGGTGGTTCTGGTTATGTGTGTTAGCAAAGAAGCTACGAATCACTGAGGTGATTGATTTTCCCGTCAGACGATGTAGATTCACATTCTCAGCCCGTGTCAGTCTGATTTACTCGCAGTCTAATCCAGGCCTTGAGCTAGTCTGGTGATCTCCCGCGGCGGTTTTTACGCAATCCAAGGAGAACGAATTTCTCCACTCAACTTATAAACCCAGACATTTATTGAATTACCGCGAGAACCATAGGCAAGGCGTTGCGCGAAACCTTTTCTATAGTCTTTTTAGATGAGCCGTATCAAAGGAGCTGTACAATAAACAACGAAAGCCCTTTGCGAGTGTATAATAAATGTTAACATTATTTATTTACAAGATTTGTAAATGCCAATAAGGATCCACATTATAGAACAGCAGGGGAAATACTGAAGTCGCAATATTTGTAGTTACAGCTGTACAATGAAAATGAGCAGTTTGCAGCTTGCTGTACTTGCTGTGAGGTTTGTAAACTCTGATTTACCTCATAAATCAGAAATCAGAGGGCTGGCGAGTGAAAGATGTGTTGTCGCCATCACAACACCAGATTGCTTCCTGTTTCGCACTAGTAAAACTGGATGCAATTAACATTGTTTGGATGTTCATTCAATTGCAAAGAGATATGCAAATATGTTTGGTGATGTCACATGCCAGCTCTGAAAAATATTCTAATGTTACAAATCAAAATGCTTGCGAACCTTTACGTATTACATGGTTAGGAATTTTTTTAAAGCAATACTTATCCCCAAAATGTTTTGTCATGATTTACTCACCCTCATGTTATTTCAATGCAAACCATATGACTGTCTTTTGTAAAAAAAGCACCATAAATATATCACAAGTAGTGATAATGTATATTTTTAATTCATTTATTTATTAATTGAAATATTGTTTAAGGAACAATTGTTTTTAGACTGATGCATTAAGTCAGAAAGGGTTTTTTTGAGCTGTCTTTGCCCTCCAACTATTGCTTTTTTTTGTGTGATAGATGTAAAATAATTCTCAGAATCAGTTAGTGGTGCATTTTATACATAAATATGATCATCATACATTAATAAATGTCTAATGTTGAAATGCTTTGGCAACTTATTAAAAGAGAATGAGATATTAGTCTAATATAGCACTGATAGATTATGAGGCCTCCACAGACTCTTTTAGCATCTCTGTCGTGCATGACCACTGCTTTCCCCCATGAGAGAGATTTTAATTGGTCTCTGAAGTTCTCATTAACATAAATGTGACATTTTACTGTGCTTTAATATTGTGTTTAGACTGTATTTTATGTATTTTTTTCATAAAAGATGCTTCAAAAAACTATTAATAAGCTTTGACCAAATTTCCTATACAGGGCAACATGTTCAGCACAATGTCTTTTGGTATGATTGGATTCATATTATCCTGTTTCTTATGTGCAATTGTATTGTTACTTTAAACCATTGCCCTTTTCTTTGATCCGGTATTATTTAATATTCGACCATATTTTAATCAGTTCTAACTTTTAATTCTTTGTATTTATAACATATTATATTTATATGTGAAAACTCAACAAACTTTGTATGCATGAAGGGGCCTGTTGCTAATTACGTCTTATGTAATTTTGGGATGGATGGGAGGATGGTTGCCTAGCAACTAGTAGGTAAATTTGCAATATTCAAAATATCAGCCCCACTACCTTTTTTGAACTGGAGTCCTTTTTCTTCATTAGGGACAAAAGTCTCTCGATGATCTATAAGTCCAGCCATTAAAATATTTTTAGTATTTGACATTTCAAGTTCAGTCTTGAAAAATATTCATGACAAAATAAAAAAATGAGTTTTTCCATTTTATTTTTATTGATTTTCCATTTGCTTTTATTAGTTTGAACATATTTTTATAGATTTGTTGACTTGTATCCTTTTTATTTTAATTATTTTAACACTAGCAAGCTTGTGAGGAGGGTTTGGCCAGTCAGTTCCATTGTCCAGTCAGTTCCTCTTCTAAAGGAAGTCTAAATAGATATACTTGCAGTTCTTGACAGAAATATAAGATGACCTCGGAAGGTCAGTGGTTGATTTTTTGTTTATATTGCAGCTCAACACACAAAATACTAAATACTAAAAATACTACAATACTGTATTATTTTGTATAAAATATAAGTAAAAAGTAATCAATTGCAAAGTTTTCATTTGCATACACAGAATCACTAAATACACATCCTGTTACGGAGCAGACTTCCTCTCCGCCTCCTCCGTGCCACCAGAGGGAACCGTTGCCTGAGTACTAATTCCATTTTGGACTTCATTTCCCACAAGCCCTTACCTTACCTAATACCTAGGACTGATTAACTTCCTGTTTGGTGCACCTGAACCTCATTTACCAGTCTATTTAAACTCACCTCTCTGTTGGACTCACTGTGAAGTCTTGTTTTGCCACAACAACAGTACTGAGTGGTTGCATTGCATTTATTATTCTGTGTATGACCCCTGGATTGTTTCTTGTTGTTTGATTGTTTGCTGCCTGCCCTGATTACTGTTTCGGATATCGATACTGATTGTTTGCTGCCAGCCCTGATCTTTGCCTGTTCAGCATTTTTGCCTAGTCTAACCCCTATTGCTCAGTTTGCCGGTGTTTTGACCTTTGCTTGTTTTGACCACGATTAAAAGATACTGCAAATGGATTCACAAGCCTCAGCCTCTTTGTTACACATCCTCTACTTCTTTACTATGGATGTCAATACCCACTTGATTTGGCTAATTGCTGCTTGCAGCTATATTTGCTTATTTGGTTTCTAAAATAAAAAAAGGAGAGACTCCTTTAAATTTGCAGCTCAATTGCAAGCAGCATATTTAGTTGATTTCTTTTATTACGTCCAATTAGGTTTCACAATAGCGTGGTGTTTCTATTTTTCATGTTATAACAGCTGTCTTGTTAGATAAATGTGCTATTCACTGCAGACTTGAGCGCTAGATAAAATGTAACATTTTAAGTCTGTCTGGCATTGCACAATATATTATTAAAGCTGTAGTTGTGATTGTAACCAGCTAGCCTCAAATCTTGCCGCTTACTATGTTGAAAGTATCTCGGGCAGTTTGTTTGTAAATGTTAATTAAGCTGGTTATGTGTATTGCTGGCAAATAATTGCCCTGCTTTAAATGGTACACTTTGGATACATGACTTGGATAAACCAAAAGGTCTCAGGCAAACTTTTTGTGCACAAACATGGCAAATAGTTAGCATTTAGCTGTGCCCATGGTTCGATTTGCTAATTTTTCATTTCCTTTGGTTAAATATATATTTTAGTCGCACCTCTGGCCTTTCATCAAATTATCAGGTTGATTATATATCCTCTGGACCTGTAATGCTAAACAACTCTTGCCCGCATGCCCAGACTCCCATTGCCTTGCTGGCAGTGAGGGTTGTGGATGCATTTGGTTTTGGTAGCATGTGCTCTGCACTAACACTGCACTTCAAAGCTTCTCTTGCGGTGGACTGCCTGAAGGAGGGGCGCATTTGTTGCAACCAGGCATTGTTGCATTTTTTTAAACGTCTACTCTGTTTGTGTACAGTGGCTTGGGGCACAGCACATAAATTGACCGTTGTGTGGCCACTTTGAACTTCTTGCAAGCTTAGCACCTCCAGCAAGCTTACGAGTTTCACTCAGGGTGTAAAAGCAAGTTGTGTCTTAACAGAACAGTTTGATGTGCCTGGTTGGGCATATCTTAAGCAGAAAGATGCCATGTTGTTTTTTTTGTATCGCCTAGAGGCAAATGTGTTATAATTCCACTAGCTTTTGCTGTGCTTAAAGTGACAAGAGTCAGTTCGGCAGGCATTTGTAATTGCAGTCATGTGCAAATGTGTACAACTGTACATGGTTCCCTCACCCAAGACTTTGGTATATATAAAATATTTAGTAGACAAAAACACAACTCATTTAATTTAATATTCTTCAATATAAATCAACATACTCTTTCTCTTCTTTGAATACCTGCAGTCTTCCAGGTAAATTACCCTCTTTGCCCATCTGGTTGTCTTTTTTGTCATTTCTTTCTTATAATGTCATGTATTCACTTTCTGTGAATGTGTGTAGGGAAGAACTGGTTTGTGCAAGCGTACTTAATTTTTACTATCCATTTGCATAATGCGCTTAAAACTCTTTAATGTAAAATGCCTCATGAAAAGAATGTTTCCAACCAGATATACAGTACGACCTGCTCCAGTGGTGTTTCCTGCCAAGACAAGAACACGAAGACAAATACTGGGTTGGAATTAGCATATTATTATAGTGCACCATGTACTCATCTTGCTGTATACTGCATGCTGTTATGTATGATATATAATAATGGAAACTGTGAACAGATATATGATACAGCGCACTGCATGCAACAGTATATGTTGTAAAGGGTAGAACACTGAATCGTTTATCAGTTTTGAGGTTTCTGCCATCCTGCAGTGTTTAATTCCAAACCTGCTCTATCACACCTGGCTGTAATCTCCATATAGACCATGATTAACTGGTTCATTGTGTTTCTGTTAGAGCTGGAAATAACCCTGCAGAACACAAACCTTTGGGCAAAGTATGTTCTATAGCCTATCACGTTCCAAAGAGATAAAATCTGGTATTCAATTAAATGCTTTTTTTTACACAATATTGTGTGTCACCTTTCTAAATATCTCATTTCTAACTCTTTAGTTTCTCAGTAGTGCTTACTGAGCGATCAAACACTCCTCTATAGTGAGCACCATTTTCTCCTCCTAGGAATCAAATAGTATTTGGGTTTATCAGTCATGTATAAATTGTATAAAAGTGCTTGTGTTCCCAGTATGCACTCATTCAGTGTACTTTATATGCAAATATGCAAATATGTAAGCAATATCATTGATTCCTAAAAATAAATCTCTCTTTTCATCACAAATCATGCGCACAGGTTACTTTAATACTTTAATTTAATAGTGCTTAATTGCTATCTAAAGCACATTAATTTCTACAGCATTTTTATTGATTGTTAGTTTGTAGGCTGAGATTACCATAGCGGTTTATCAGCAATTCTGACAGTATGAATCTCATTAGCACGTTTGGTGTTTCTCTAATGTCATGAGATTGTAATTACGTGTAAAAACTATAACATTGGAAAAAGGAATTTTAATTATGTAATTGTTATTGGTGCTAAAAGTATTAACAAGAAACACAAGGAGATGCTGACTAGTGTTTTTCAGGTTTTAATAGGTTATATGCTGGGAATTCCTCATTTTAACAGCTAATTTAGGCCACTTGGATGAATGCCATAATGAAAGCCCGGATGCGTTTACATTTTACCACTTTTCTGTAACCCAATTAGTCTCGTCAGGTAATGTTCTAAATTAGTTTGAATGGTGGGTTCCTTGTTTTCTTTCAGTGAGGGAAGGCATTAATGTACTTTGACTCTAAGTCGATAGTAATTAAGTCTGTTTTTGATATATTTCTTCATAAGCAAACGTTCAATGGAATGCTGCTTGTGAAACAGGGAATGTGTGAGTCTACACTTGTCCTCAAGTACACACACATCATGTGGAATAAAGCAAGTTTGGACAGCTGCTTTCATCTCTGTCACGGTTGGTCTGACATTACATGTCATGGCGTTCACTTTTAAGTTGATTGTTTGTGAGCGTTTGTGTGGCTGTGTGTGTGTGTGTGTTTTGTTGTTTGTTTTGGTTTGTTTGACACAGGCGACTGTGTCGGAGTAAATAACTGCAGACTAACTGCAAAATAGATTGTAAAAGACAGACAGAATTAAGTGTGTGTAGACAGAACACACTCTGATTACATTTAACTTTGAAATTTGGCAAAAAAGAAAGCTACAAATTTAAACTTGCAGTATAAGCAGTTCAGCACAGAAGAACAATCAAAATACATTGTGAATTTGTGTATAAAATCGAGAGCACATGTTGTGTAAAAGGCGCTTCACAACTTTATGCCTGTCAGTTGTGAAGGTTTTTCCAAGGAGCTTTCAGTAGATGATAGGAGTCTACACACAATCACTTCAGATTCTTATAAACAAGCAACAGATGGTGGTTGTTGATCAAAGGGCTGGGCTTGTTAGTTAAATTAATTACTTTAAATGGTGTTGAGTTATGCATGACAACAAATGGTGTCAGAAACAAAGGCCAGAGCATAAGTGGTTATGTGAGGGTCTTGCATCACCCCTGAGGGGGTTTGTTTTACAATAAGAAGGTTGACTATAAAGTATTCTGCTTATTACATGCATATTTGTTTATTTGTATTTATTTATTTATACAATTTCTTTAATGTTTTTATATACAGTATATTTTGTACAGAAACTGTGGACAAGACTGATTATAGCAGACAGAAATGTTGACCTGTCAGTTTTATGTTGTGTACTTTAGTCTAAAATCCTTTTGTTTTGCTTTTATGCAGATATACTTAGCTATGTCAACATTACAAAATTGTTGGATATTTAATTATGTAATTGGTCTTCCAAAACAAATAATTCCACATTAGCACTGATGATGCCCTAACCAAAGATATACAATGACACGTTCCCCTTGAAAAGCCTGCTGACACTCAAGTTAATGAGTGTACTTCTGGGATGTCTTCAATTAATTCATTCATTTGTGCAATAATTACATTATAGTTAAACCCCATGTGAACTGGGAATTATAAATAAGGTTTAACCTCGCCCCCTTAAGTTATTTCAGCTCTTGCTATAAACAAGATTATGTACAGACCCAGAGAAGTGTTTTGTTTTATGCAGGTTCGCTGCCATGCCTCACTTCCTTTGATGTTACATTTGGTATTTGTGTAAAACACAAATATTCTCATATTTCCTTGTCAAAGCAAACTGAACATCTATCAGATGATTAAAGATGCTGAACCGCTAAAACTGGGATCTTTCTCTCAAGCTGCACAGGTGCACATATAAAGCACAAACATCCTCAGCAGCCAATACTTAAAAGAATAATGGAGATTTGAATAATTCCTTCTAGAGCTTGGGCCACACCTCTGCAGCACAGAGACTCAGTTGTTATCCCACAGGAAGTTCCACACATGCACCTATAAACAGACTTACACAGTGTGTGCACAGGATTTCTGCTTACAGGTTTACAACCTTACTGCATTCATCTTCGTCAATTTAATTTACGCTTACATGAGTCGGTTGTAAAGTGGTTATATTAGTGGTATATTAACATTCGAAATGGAGTTAAAAGGTTAGTACACCAAAATGAAGAAAAATAAGTAATTTGTTAACTCAAAAGACATTTAGCAGAATTTCGTCACTGCTATTTTGGATGTGACAAAATAATCCTGTAGTTCAAATACTCATGATTGTGTAACTCAGGTAGTTAAAATGGCCACACTGAAATCCCAGGTTTTGTTCCCAGGGAACACACAAGCTGGTAAAATGTATACCTTAAATGCATTGTCACTTCGGATAAAAGTATCTGCCAAATGTATAAATGTAAAAGCATACAGTCTCTCAAGCTGTACACAATAATGTCCATATCACTCACGTCACTGTATTCCAAGTCTTTTGAAGCCATACAATAGCGTTTGTGACCTGAATAGACCTGCATTTTAGGTTCTTTTTGCTAAAGATCTTTCCTCTCACTAAAGCTCTCAAACCTCAAGTGCTTTTATGTTACATGGAAGAACTAAAATCAAATGAGTTTTTGGTTGGTTTTATAGAATTCTAAATAGAAATGTTATAGAATTCATAGAAAATTATAACCAAATTTTCTCTCTTATTCTGTCTTCTTTTTCTCTTAGTCTCTCTTAATTCCATGTAGAAGACAATTTTATTTCTTCACTATTTTTGTCATCTAGTATATGTGTTTTTCAAAATATCAATATTTATTTATTTGTGTACCCTGCTGGTGAAGTGTGTGTTTATGATTCACTTTTAATGACATCGACTAATGATATATTGATGTCTATAACGATATAAATGTACTCTGCAATTCCCAGTTCCTCACATTTGCTTTTTGGGTGTATCTGTAAGTGGGTTATGGTGTATGTGCAGTATATTTATAGTCATATTTGTCTTAATGCTATGTGCATAGCTGCATGTATATAAAAGTATATTAAATTGAGCAAAATTCATCTTTACTGCAGTTCAATATTATTCTACTGAGGAGGTCAGTTAGAAAAACTGGTATTGCGTTCTGTCTGATTAAACATAATCTATCCATGTCTGTATGTCTGTTTATGAGCTAGAGGAACTCTGGATTACTGCACATAATCTAATTAGATTGTTAATTGGTAAATGGGGTCCATATACTCTATTTAGGCTTTGCATTAAAAGGTATATTACCCGAATGATCATCAGTCTTTAAGATTTTATCAGCCGTTCAGCACTAGTCAAAATGCTGTTCTACTCATAAACGTTTATCAGATATGGATGTCCTGTTTCCTCTTCCCTTATTGATATGGATTCTTACACATCCCTACAACTGCAGCTTCTTTTATTTCCCACAGACTGTCCAACCCTCTGTGTCGTAGGGTCATTTTTTCTTAATGGTGTCCTGTGTATTTATTTTGCAGGAAAGAAAGTGCTGATCGTCAACAGATCCCTTGATACCATGATTTTGGTCACAGAACTGCATAGACTAGCAGGTAGCGTGTCGATTATACAGTAATTACAGGCTTTCTAGCAACTGCCAAGAGTTTTCCTCATCTCAGTCTTACAATAGGCGTGACTGGCATGATATTTATAGAATAATAGTTTAAATATACCTAGCCGTTGCTGACAAGTTAATTAAGGGGGAGGCGGAGTGTATGTGTGTTTAGTCAATCATGTGACTGTGAGTAGACTTGGGTAGTTTCAGCCTCATATGGCTTGCAGTCTGTTCGTGAAGTAATTCATATTGCGCAAAAAGGCTTAAAGCCACTTGTGAAAATCACAAGCTCCAATCAGATTGCCTGACTGCAACATAAGTGATTTGAGGGAAAATAAATAACTAGATTTTCTGAATTGTGCTAGGTTTATAGCTTAGTGGAAAGAGAAGTGATTATTTTGGACAAGAACTTATTCATTTTTGACAGACAGAAATTCTACTCAGTAAGTCTTCATTCATTTCTGCCAATTTCTTAGAAGTTTTCTGTACAAATGTTTATTAAGGGTTTATTACTAGCATTTAGTGCAAGTTTTTGTCAAGTTGCTGGTATCAAGTTGCAAGTTGTTGTCATATCATCAATTTTATATTTAATCACCTCTACATAACAAAAAAGCTGTATTTTGCAGTTGGTTGCTTTACATATCAGCCATATTGTCTTTATCTTGTCTGAGTGGGAGGTTCTTTGCCAGAATAAACTGCAATGTGGACCAGACTTTATAAAGAAATCAAAAACCTGAATACACAAGACTAGACATAGGCCGCACATTATATGTGTAATAATCTGAGCATGTGCAAACGCATGTGTACAAATGTCCTTTTAATAAATGTCAAAGTGACAATGCTCCCCATTACGTAAGAATAATAAACACAAGAAGTGCTAATGGTTTTAAAAAACAAATTCAGCTTAATTCAGTCTCACTAATGTGTGAAAAACGACCTCAGCCCTGAGTAACTCGGGCTACATTAAAAACCATTACCCAGAGTGCATTACCGCATGACAAAAGGCATGCTGGGTGACAGGCAAATCATACCAATCATATGATAAATGAAATTTCCTAAAGCACTCTTCTTAGCATCATGGTGTAATACAGACGCTTATCTAACCTTTTCCTCGTCTTTTCTTCAGTAGATGGGTAATGCAGTGGCTTCATTAGCCCAGCGTCCTGCTGCGTGGAGACTGCTGATGGTGCTTCTGTGTTACTTATATGGGTTATGTAAAAGTGTACCTCAGAGAATAGAGACAGAGATGCAGCTTAGCGTGTGTCCTGCAATCACAACATTATCACTTTACCACTGAGGATAGCGGAAGCTCAGATGCCTTTAATGTCTAATTCATTTATTGAACAGTAGCTTCCTAATTATTATTTTGCTTTTCTTTTGGCCATTAGCTTATCTGACACCCTACATGCTTCAGGGACTGTTAGTCACATGCATATTTTCAGTCATATTTCTTTCTTATGTTTGTAATACATGCATAGTTATGCATTATATGTGCATTTACGTCAAGTATATATAATAGGAAACATACTCTGCGGTCTAAAATTCTGAGACCACAAGTAAAAATGTTTGTTTATCATTTATTTATATTTTTTCTCAATACATAAAAAAAAATGAAACAAATTATCTTATTGGCATAACAATTGTAATTAAATTAATAATATTTGATTGAAAAGTTTACTTAACTAAAAAAGGAAGAGAAATAAATTCCTAGTATTTGTGATGCCCCTGTATTGCTTTTATGACAGCATATAATCCAGCCGCCATGGGTGTTTTTGTAGAACCTAATGATCCATGTTATCCCAGCATGCATTGGGAATGTTGTAAAGAACAGACTGCTTACTGCAGTGCAATCAATCTGACCTTTATACAAAGATTAATATAATAAATGTGCTTATTTAATTGGTGATCATGCATTTTACATCATACCATTTCATTGTTTTTTAATCTGGTCTCCGACATTTGAACCCCACTATATACAGTATGTAATTTTTGTCTAAATGTCTGTTTTCGTAGGTATGCCTTTATTTATATTATTAGTGATATAATTGTCATTTACAGTACGCTATTATGCACAAACACAGTATATGCAAGAAACATTATTGCCACACAGTAGGATTTGTGTCACAATTCCCTGTGCTGTTTTTCACAGAGTGTACATGCCACACAATTCATATGCTAAGCATGTTGCTGTATGTCGCTGGATCTCCAGGTGCACTATAAGCATGTTAATCAATAAGAACCAATGAAGTTGCACAGGGAGCAACACAGACCAAAAGGCTAATGAACTTTCCTTCCTCCTCAATCTCTCATTTTTTTCTCTCTACATGTGTGATCTCAGAGAAAGAGAGAGAGAGATATACACTTTCCAGGCTGTGTCCCATCCCCTCCATCCTTTAGGGAATATTATAAATTCTTTCTGTTTGTATGTTTCTCTGCTCAATGCCACAGAGAAAACTTTGCTCTTTTTCTGTTTCCAATGGCCTAGATTCCATAGAGCAGCCCTGCCTTCCATGGAACTTCATGGGTGAACATGTGACAACAGAGTGTATGTGTTCATGTTTTATTCATCCCATTGATTATGAATGAATGTGGTATGTGCTTTTTATGTTTTTGTGAGCATGCCTATAATAATAATAATACAAAGTGACATGCGGAAGAGTGAGATTTTGTGTTATTTTTAACTGTTCTTGCTATACCACTGTGGTTTACATCATGTACATGGTGGTCTACTGGCTAATACGAACCCCATTATCATCAGCATTAAAATTAGCATAATTGGTCAAAGCATATGGCATGAAGGCTCCAAACTCTTAACATTTATCAATTCTCTCTTAGTTAACAGAAATGCACCATCAGTTTATAATGTGTTCCTTCTCCGGGTGTGTAATCAAAATGTACTTACACAGGATAATTGATTCCTTAAGCTTACTTTTTAAATATTTTTTGGTTATTTTTAAACAAATTCAAATTACCCACAATGCACTGATTTTGTTAAAGCGAACGTTTTAGTGTGGCCTTATCTGGCTACTGTCCAACACAGATCAATTGCTTTAAAAGTAACTTTCTGAGGCGTTTATATATTTTATATAATGCTGTAATACCTACAAATCCTCCTCTTTCTGGAATCGACAACAAATATTCCTATAGTAAGTTCCTGTAGCTCAATTGGTAGAGCAAGGTGTTAGCTTTGTACATTGTCTAGTTTCTAATGGCTTGTTTATTTCCTTGTTGCAAACTTTTCTTAAGAATCCAAATCAAAAATTAATATTCGTTTTTTAAGCGTGTATGCTGGCCTATCGAGGGTATATATCGATTCATATATTCCTAAAATTTCGGCATTTTCATTTTTGAGTGAACTATTCCTTTAATTACAGTGCATTTTTTCCCAGATTTTTCCATACACCACCTCTCAGAATTCTGCCTCTGTTGCTGCATGTATTGGTTTTGCTGAGTAAGACATGTTTCAGAGTTATTTTTTCACTAATACCCTTATTGATCATTCTGCAGCAAGATGTTTGAACAATTGTTTCCAATATTTAAATCAAATCTGATTAGTTTCATGACATTATTAATAGCATAAACAACATATGGACTAAACATGCATTTGCATTCCTGTTCAGATTGCACTAATAAAGCAAAACCTTTACAAAATAAGATACAGAGGCAGAACAGCCCAGAATGTATCTGATTTTCATGATTCATCACATGCCATTTTTTATCATATATCATGTACAAAAGAGCAAAAGTATGTGCGTATTGTAATACAATCAGGTCAGCCTCTTTCTTTAAATGTTTCAAATTACACGCAAACAACATTTCAGCTGCCTTTATATCCCACAATGCACTGCGGTGCTGGTGGTGAGAGCAGTAGAAAAGAAAGCAACAAATCCTCTCGACCCCTCAGTGTAAATCATCTGTCTCCATTTTGCCAGCTAATCTCTTCTAGTTGTTATACAAGAAAGCCACTTGGCACGGTGCTGATGCCAACATCGTTACCATAGCAATCATTGTAAAAAGGTCTATGCTGGAAAATAATCAAGCAGTGAGATCTGATTTGATCACTTGTAAATACTGGTGTGGACAATCCTAAATATCAGATCTGGAAAACAAATTGAAATTGTCTGTAGTGTGAACACAGCCATTCTTCTCAATTAGATCTCTCAAAGACTGGTAAATCCACCCTCGCATGTGCTATCAGAGGCAACATTTGATTACAAATGCTAGAATTAAAATCACGAGATGTCAGATGCTGAATAATCTTAAATGGGATTACACCCAAAGAGACACAGATTTTTGTCATTCAAATTTGAAATTGATTTGAGCCATTAGACCGGCACTGTTTGTTAAATGTGCAAGCAAAAAGGAGCTGACATTTGGAAAGATTCTTCTGTTTCAAGCATCCACTACAGACCCAAACAAGTCCTGTGGCATGTTGGACCTGGGATGATATTTGAGATGGCAACAGATTCTTGACTCAATGGGGGAGGCCCTAATTACTTGCTTTGTATTGTAAAATGGCTGCCAACTGGATTGTGCTGATGGAGGGTTTATTTGAATATGTTTTCCCCTCTGGTCATCGGCAGATACTTTCTGTGATTAGACTGTGGGTTGCTGTACATAAAAGTGGACATAATGGTTCAACAAATCGGAAACTGTGTCTTCAAACAGATTTAAGATGAAAGAATCAATCTCCGAATTAACATCTACAAACCAGCATTGATACATTTAAATAAAGCATATTTATATAAAGTTTTAACTGTTATAATGGGATCAACGATAACATCTTTGTTAGAGCGCTGTCCTCTTATTAAACTTTAATTAAATCACTTCTCAGCCAGACATTTAAAGCTGTTTTAATGGTAATACAATTTCTGTTGTTGATGTGCGATGAAAATGAAATCACTTTTTATTCATGAGCTAAAGTTTATTTTTGAGAGTTTTCAGGTATGACAGAAGGTTCAAGTTTGACAGACTTAAGCTCCTAAATTTGCCACCTGGGCGGCTTGAATTGCTGTTCACAACCCATTTTACTTCGGTAGTGTAATCAATCTAATCAAAATGATTAGATTTTTAATGAAATTAAATTAAATACTGCAGATAGGTTATATATATATTAATTAAGTAATTAATTAATATATATATATAGGTTTTGATTTTCTAATAACCAATGCTACACAAACAAATTTTCCCCAAAAAAGTAGCAGTGTAGCATAACACAATATTACATCACTTTCTACACCATGTTGTACTGCACACAGCCTTACGAGCAGCGAGCTGATGCTACAATCAAACACTCTCTCCTAAATTCCCTCTTGAAGTTTTGGGAATCTGATTCATTTTTGTGATCAACTAATAATTATAAGCAGCATGTACCTTGCCAGATCACAATTTCAATGTAGTTTTCCCAATGGTGCTTATAACCAGCACTGGCAGGTTGGGGCAATGCTGTTCAGAAACCTGCAGTTCTGGGATGTTTTACAATTCCTCCAGAAGAGCTGTACAAAGTTACTGGCCTTTGGCTGAGGTTTTGGTCCTTCTCTGCTGCAATGACTTGAGAAGGAGTAGATCTTTGATCACCCTCACTCCTGCCAGTCTGCTGAAATGTTCTCTGCAGTAAGGTCTCTAGTGATGTAGTGTACAGTACTCTAGGGTGGCTGGAAATGCTGGCACATGCTTTGTCCGCCTGAAGCATGCCAACTGCCCTCTTTTTTAGTTTCTGGTGACATTTGAGGCATAATAATAAAACAGAAAATATAGTAAGGATTTTTACTTTCAATAACCCAAACTTTGGAATAGGGTTTTCTTATAGATACAGTAAGCAATGTGTGTTTGTATTTGATATTGAAACACAAACAAACATACCCCTTCCTTCAAATATATATTGCTTACTGCACCAGATATATGACAATATATGACAAATACTGTTAGGACAATTGGACCTTTCTGTTTAAAGAATATATAACTTAAAGGAATTATTCACCTGTGTTAACCCTATAACGTTCCAATCCTGTATGATGTTTTAAATTAATATGAATAATGGCCTTTTATTTGTATAATGAAAGTGAACGATGACTCAGCCTAAAAGCTTGAATTGTTAATTGACATGACAGGCACTGTCGCCTAAAGCCTTCTGGGGAACAGACCAAAACATTGTTTTAATGACACTTTTAATTACATTTAAGTGTGATAGCCCCAGTCCTTACACATTTTCATTTACAATAAATGCTTTAGTTTAGTCTGTAATTTATACCAGATTTATACTCATCCAATTTGAAAAGTACTCTCATCTCAATCGGTTGATGTAAATAAAAGATCAAGTAATAAACATGTATAAATTAATAGCTTAAGTAATAAATCAGTTTACATAAATGATTCATGAGAATGCTTTAACAAAAAAAAAGCATATACACTTGCATCATGTGGAAGACGCGGGCGGTAGATCCTAAGTTGTATTTAACCTTGAATGTTCCTTTACAAGTTTACCTGCAAAGTGTAAACTGTTTCACCTCCTGAGGGCTGAAAACAACTCCATTTATGTACAGTTTATAGTTTTTAATCTTCACACTCCATATGTTCAGAAGGAGGCAAAATTTCCTTCTTAAGTTTTTCCAAGCATTTTGAGTGACAGCTTGCTTGTTAGAGCTTTAGTGTCAGGGATGGCAACAGATTTATGTTTCTCTGGATGAGGCACTAATTACATGCTTTGTGTTGTGCTGTAAAATGGCTGCCAACTGAATTGTGGTAACACACTATTCATCTCCATTGGATATTTTCTGCCACTTTGGCAGAAAATATTTGTTTTTGGATTACAATAAATTTGGTTTCAGATGTCAAGTGCATATAACTTGGAAAATAGTCCTTCAGATTAAAAATCATGTCCTTAAAATGACATATGACCATAATAGACATATTTACATTTTGGATTTTAGGGTTTAATAATTATGAAATGTAACTTACTTAAACCCAAATATACATAGCAGCTAAATACATGTCACATTTCTCCCTGAGTGCTTGATCTCATTCCGTACACACAATGTTCGACTATTTCTTGAAATGACATTCCTAAACCGAATCAGCCCCTGTGGTTGTTACAACAGCACAGTGTGAACAGAAGCTAACTGAACAACAAGGTAATAATGCAGTGATGCTGCTCTGTTTTAGACATTGACAGCTAGCTTGTCTGAGATGTACTGCTAGTAAATCACAGAAAAACTAGTGTGTGATTTTAGTCTTTTGCCAATTTTAAAAAATCTTTCCCTCCACAATAGTAGTTTTTTCCACAAGCCCTGCAGTCCAGGTACAGCCTATAATTTTTTAGTGCAGTGATACGAAATAGTTAGAAATCCCCCTAAATGAGATAAACAAAATATGTTGCCTCTGTCAGTGTTTATTGACGAAACACTGGAGCATTATAATTGTAATTGGTGGCTAATGTTACAATATTCTAGTATTGTTTGCAGTATTTTGTCAGTTGCCTTGTTTTATCGTTCTGCGTTTGTCACAATGGGTTGCCCCACCCACATCACAAACCATATATTAAACAATGAACATGGTCTAGAGAGAGTAATTCTAAAAGCTGAGAAACATAATTTTTTATATGACAAATCTTTCAGGCTCCACACGACCAAAACCATAATGAGCATGTCATCTAGAGAAGATATGTGTTCTTAGCTTGCGCCCTTCAGTCCACACAGCCGTTCTGATTTTGTTGCCATGTGCAGTTTCTTCGTTGTCAATGTAGACAGAAAAATTGCTTGGCGCTGGAATCTTGTCACGTTTCGCCTGGTTACAACACGGTATTAGAAATGGATTAGAGTAGTTTCACTTGCCTGAAGACAAGATAGTTTTCCTTAATCGGTTTGAACTCAATCACAAACCACTGCGGTTGATACCTTACCTGCATTTTTCCCATAATTCCTCTTAATCGCATATCTCTCTCTTCAGGTGTCATATCTTTAAAATGCTGTTACATTCTGTCAACATCTTTCGCTTCTTTTAAACTCTCCTGCCTTCACTCCTGCTGTTTCTCTCAGTCCATATGAAATGTAGATGCTGTTTTCATATAAAAATGCAAAATGGGGACCTCTGCATTTTAAAAGATTCATAATTTCCCAAATTAGCTTGGTTAATAATTCAGCATTTGTATAAGCTGAATCTGGAAGGCAGGCAATCTGAATTGGTCTACCATGCAGGGTCCGTTTGCTAAAATACGGGCCATGATTGCTCCACTGCACTGACAGGCAGTTTTTGCAGGTTAAAAAGGCTTCAGCATAATGAACTAGCCAAGGGAACGACAGTCCAAAGGGCTGACCTGACTTACTCAAATGTGGATGTAAATGTACACACACGTTACCATGCACAAAACCTCCTTCACACTTCCTTTCTGTGTGCCCACCCTTAATGCTGTTGCTGTTGCTCTTTTTCAACTAAAATTTACTAAGATTTTTCATGGACCAAAAGAGATGGTAAAACGTCTGCATCTAACCAGTTACAACAGGCCCATTGTGTTCCCCAAACTTTTAATAACCATAATGGAACTTCATTCCTTTACTGCCTGATGTATATTTCACACTAAAATGGCAAGAGCTGTCGGAAATGACCAGCTCTGATCTGATTGGCTAGCTTTTTGAAACTTGCTGGGAGTCAGAGCTAGGCGCATCAGTCCTCAAAGTAGACCAGGCTTTAATCCCGAGGTCTGTCAGCAAGACTTGGTTGGGGTGCTGTGACTTCCCTAAAGAATAGCAGCTACTGGTAATAGATCATTGTTCTCTGTTAGCTCTAGGTGACCTGTCATGGCTTCTCCAGCATCTTCCTTTTATTCTGTCTAGATTTAAACCCTAAAAAACATCACTTACCACTGGGCTAAACCACCAATACTTGTCTCAGCAGTTATTTAAGTATGTCTTCAGGGTTTGCTAAAGGGTTACAATGTCAGTCTTCTCTCTGGTGAGCAGATAGTTGGTGTCAGAGGCGACTCCATTGTTTTTCTATTTAGGAACAGCAAATGTGGCCTCCTTTATGTTACTGTAAATTGGCTCTTAAAGGTTAATGCAGCAGGTTTTTAATATAACGGCTGTTTAAAGGACAGTGTTTTTAGTAAAGGTTTAGTACAGTAAAGGTTTGTCAAAAGCTGTCTAGATCAAATAAAGGATGTGTGTACATGCGGTTAGTCTTTGATTAGTAATGTTCAGTTATCTTTGTTTATTACTGTTGATTGATCAATCAATACAGCCATTTGGAACAATGGAGAACAGAGTGGATTTCACTTAAAAAAAAATTAAAATTACTCTGTATAAACATCTACCCAGACTCTAAACTTGACATGAGTTTCATAGCATATCAAAAACAAGTTGTGTTCTTTAGTGAACTTAACACTGCAGAGTCAACTATCTGGCTACACAGCATTGTCTACTAAAACACAGTTTATGCCACGTAAAAAGCGATGTTAGCATGTTGGTTAGGTAAAAATGAAATATAAGAGACACACAACAGACAAATGTTGTGTAAAATATTGAGTACTTGTAAAATATGTTGAGTGTTTAAATTAACTTATGGCTTTTCAAGAGTTGCAATGCATTCTGGAAGATAAATTTAAAGGATACATGCGATGGCGTCTTAGATTTTGGCCAAAAAGAAGGCATCTTACAAGCCAGTATAACTAAAAAGCCCTGTTTTTTTAAAACAGACTTCACATTGGGTTAGACAACAACATACATTTTTAATGTGCTGGTATGCAGACACAAAACAGTCTTATTTAAAACAGTCTTTAGTTATTCAAAAGTGAATTTATTCAACTGTTAAAACAGACCTTGGCATGAGAAACAACATCAATAAAAGGTTTCAAACTTTAAAGCCTTTTATCTTCAACCTTTTTTTTTAGATCTTCTCACACGTTCTAATGTGTTTTGTGTGTCACAAACAGTCACACATTAAGTTTTCAGTATGCATGCTGTTCTCAAAACATTAACATTTCAAACTACACAGAACAAAAAAATATGAAAAAGCGATTATGAAACATGCATTACCATTGACAGGTGCGCACTTCACTCAGTCCATAAAAATAAAATTACAATTGGGGGTCAGGGCTTTGTTACCTGTAACGAAGAGGCTGAGGCTTGTGGATCCATTTGCAGTATCTTTTAATCGTGGTCAAAACATGCAAATGTCAAAACACCAGCAAACTGAGCAATAGGGGTTAGACTAGGCAAAACATTGAACAGGCAAAGATCAGGGCAGGCGGCAAACAATCAAATAACAAGAAACAATGCAGGGGTCATACACAGAATAAACAAATGCAATGGAAACCCGCTCAATAATGTCACTATGGCAAAACAAGACTTTACAATGAGTCATACAGAGAGGTGAGTTTAAATAGACTGACTGATGAGGTTCAGGTGCACCAAACAGGAAGTTCATCAGTCCCAGGTATGGGGCTTATGGGAAATGGAGTCTGAAACCGAATTAGTATTCAAGCGATGGTTACCTAAATAACTATCGCCTGAATGGTGATGGTTATACAGAGGAGGCGGAGCGGAAGTCTCCTCCGTAACAGTTATCGCTCTTAAATATAGATGAGACATTTTACATTGACAAGTTTGTATAAATGTAAGGATATTTGTGGCTGTAGGATTTTGTGGTGAACTTCATTTGCTTCTTCCTACTGTATGGCTAAGAAGCAAAGCATATATTTTAGCAATTAACAAAAAAATACACGTTCTCTAGATTTTGCTGTCATTACATATAACACATATATGTACAGTATCATGCATTTACTGTTATGTTCTTGGTAGATGAACCAAGCCTTCTTACCAAAGTGACACACTTAAAAATTCACAGAGAATTTCCAGAACAGCAAAGTTTGGTTTCTAGTACAAGGATACTGGTAGCTACAACTGTATTTTTAGGCAGCCTGAAATACTTGATTTTGTTCTCAATTACTGTGTTCTGGACATAAGCACAAGGAGAGTCATTCAGTTATTCAGATACAGTATACAGAAATATGTTTATTTTTGTCAGTGCAAGAAAAAAGCTGTTTACTCTGGTAAAATATATGTATAAAAATATTTGGATATTAGATGAAAACCACAATTAACAAAAATGCATGTTTTGTACTCTAATAAGTAACGTTTTTAAATAATAGTGTATATTCATGATACAAATTAACAGTGTATCTGAACATTTAATGTACTGGATATGAGATTTTCACTCAAAACATAAATCTGGCATTTCATTTTTAAAAAGTAATGTTATATAATGACAAAATGTTCAAATATATTTAAAACAAAAGTATGGACTCAGTGTTACCCAGTGTAAGAGTTCTTAGCTGAGTGAATAAATAAATAAAATCTTCCCAGAAATATTTAATATTTTTTGTGACTTGTATATAAGCTTCCCAGAAGTTGCCCTGATAACATTTGACAAAAAAATGTCAAACTAATTTGTTCAGTATACTAGATGTTCGGAATAATGTAGTGCACTTTTCTGGATAAAAATCACCCTGCTCAGGCCACTAAACATGTTTCTAAAGAGTTCACTGTGTTACAGAACATCTTATGTGAAGGTGAAATCACCTCTCTGCTATTTCCACCAACACAGACACCCACTAACTACACTGAATAGAAGTTCGAGGCCATTTTGTCCTGATGACATGAACAAAATAATGTTAAGATTCTGAGTGAGTTACATGAAGGCCACTGCTTTGCTGTGTGCTGAAAGAATCACTATTAAATTCTCAAGAACTGCTTGATTTCTCAGAGCTTAGCAGGAGACCGTTTTGAAAGCAGTTCAGCAGATAAGATCACTTACCTAACGGGCACCAAAGCCTGAATTAATCATGCAATGAAATTTATACCTCTCAGCAGTCTTGAAGTGTAACTGCCCTTCAACTCAGCAAGGTCTATTATATGCATGACTTTTTTTCCAAAGCAAGAACATTATGTTTTAGCCATTTATGGAAGTTTTTGGTCATGGTGTACCTTAGAAGTACTGTAGCATTTTTGTACCTCAGAGTTCCGGAAATAGGAAAAGAATATAATCTAATTTTATTGTGGAACTCAAAAGAAATACGCACAACAGAGAAACTCCTGGATGAAGATTTAGTACAGCCACAGGCTGGATCATGTCGGTATGTAGCCAGGTTCCCTGAGACCCAAGATTGAGGCTGGTTATTGCTTACTTTTGGATAGAAACAAAAATTGAGCCCTGAAGGCAATCCAAAGCTTGAGATCAAAATTGCGGTTGAATCTGGAAATGATACCATGGGATGCGCTAAACTGTTTTTTGTCTGTGATGAGAGCAAGGATCAGTGATTCTGGAGTTACAGAGATGCAGAAGACCTTCAGATGGCTGATGAGAGGGAAAATTTGGGTGTAGACAAAAGCAACAGTTAAACTGATGAACAGAAGACATTGAAGAGGGTCTGATGGCACTGTCCGTGGTGCTGAAACGAAAAACCAGGAGTGCTCAATGAGCATATCTTGTTCTGCTCAGGTCTCAGGGTCAAATAGCCAAAAGCGAAACCACCAAACCTCATGATTAACTGTGTTTGGAAAATAATTTTCTTTTAATGTTGTTGTGTAGAACTAAACCAGCCTGAGGAAAGTGTTAATTCATTTACAAATAATTAGAATACATTTTCAAAAAATGTTTGCTTTGGTTTCGAGGCATAAGAGAGGTAACAATAAATATACTCGAGCCACACTTGTATTTAAACATTTATGAATGTCATTGGATTAGCTAACAAATTACTCAAACAAGAGGCATTTATTTGAATGAAATATAGCACAAACCCTTTTTAAGAAAAACATACATAAACGTTTTTGTTTGTTGTTTTTTAGTGGAGTATAGTGGAGGCTCCAGCCTCCTCTTCACCGCACCACCAGAGGGGACCCTCACCGAAGTATTGGTGGGATTTAGAGCGAACTACAAATCCCTTCATGCATCTACCTTGGAACTGATCACTTCCTGTTTGTCACCTGGCCGCCATTACCTCCACACTTTTTAAACCGGACTCATTCTTCCATTTATTGCGAAGTCTTGTTTGCCTTGTGCTGCATTACTGGGCGGTTTTCTATTGTTTATTCTGATTGCCTATCGTGTATTACCTGGATTGTTTATCAATTGTTGATTCTTTGCTGCCTGTCCTTGATTTTGGATTGTTTATCGTTATTGTTGTTTGCTGCCTGTCTAGACCCACGCCTGTTCTTCGACTACGATCTTGTCCTGCCTACGTTGTGTTTGTTTGCCATTGTGTACTTTGCCTGTTGACCCTGTGAATAAACTGTGCCGCAGATGGATCCAAGTCAGTCTGACTCTTCATTACACTGATCATATAACCACTTAAAATAATCATAGGACCAGCTGGTTAAAAGCAATTACAAAATGGCTAGAAAAAGTGACGCTAATTCTGAGAAAAGCTCTAGCATCATGTGTTTTTAGATGCCCATTTTAGAGTACATTTATCCAACAGTAGACATTATATTTTTAACTCTTACATAAGCATTCAAATACTTTATGCATTAGATGCATTACAGTAGCTCACAATTATTACAATTACATTGAACGGTTGGGCAAACAGCACATTTTTAGCTGTCATATTTGTTCTAAGCAATGTCACATTGGGGTTCACAATTTTAGTACTGGATGTCTAATTTGGTGAAATGAGATAATTGGTCTGAATGTTTATGCGAGTTGTTTTCTAGGGCACCACAGAATACTGTATGTTCTTATCTCTCTTATTGGAGTCTTCAGTAAGAAAAACGCAAGGAAGAGAAAACATCTAGTGAACAGTTGGTTGTGTAACAGCAGTGTCAGTGATGCACGGGCCTATAAATACAGTCTGGCAGCAGTGTTGCATCGTGGGCCAGTGTTTTCCCTCAGCCCACTCAGCTTTGTTTATTCCCAGCCGCCTAGCTTTCTATGCCTCTGCACTGCTTTGATATTGGCAATGAAATCAGGAAACACAATGCACATCGTTTCTCTCCACGGACTCCGCCATGGACGCAAAGCGATGTGCCGTTTCCTGTACAGGAAAACAGGGGACTGATTTGATAGGCAGCGTTCCTGTAGCTTAGCTGGTACAGTATGCAACACTGAGGTTGATGGTTCGAATCCCAGGAAATGTATATAGTTTTGAACAAAAATATGTAAGGAAAGGCAGATGTAATTTATGGTACAGTAAGTGTAAACAGTGTCAGATAGTATTCACACTCCAGTGCAACTATTTGCATTTTGTCTAGTATCATACCTTGTCATAATATCATATACCTTGTCAAGGTATCATATACATATCAAATGTATATTACATATAATTGATGTATATTTCATTTAAACAGCAAGAGGAGTTTATTTCACAACTTGTCAGTGACAAGTATGACATCTGATTCCACGTCTCAGCTAAAATGTTTCAGGGTTTTGGCACAACCTGGCATGAACAGTTCAGGCTCTGGTCATCTGTGCACCAGCACACATTGTCCTCTTCGGGGCAATTCTCTGACACGAGCTCTAAATTGCTTATTTTTACCAAACTATTGCAATAGGTGTGCAAATAGTCCAACAGTCCAGTGCTCTTTGCTGTACACCCAGTGCAAACACAATGCAAACCATTGTGAATAACAAAAGTTACCGCCATCGCATCCATCGTACAAGATGACGCAATGATTAATTTAGGTAGTCCTGCTATAGCTGCTCTGTCCAGTGAATCATTTTACTCGATTGCCTAGAGCTAGAGCTGTAGCCTGCGACACCTCCACTGTCATGTGTGCTTAATGTCATCCACAGCAATGGATTCAGCACACCTCAGCCAATACAACCAATCCAATTTACTCCCAACCTTCTTGCTAAGGTTTCGCCTGGAGTCGTCAAAGGGAAAGATGCAAATGATAAACACATATAACATTGAGGAAAAGACAGTCGGAGTTGGGGTTTATCTAAATTGTTAGATAATGCATTTGAATAAGTTTCATGTATCTAGCCTATCCGGCGAATTCCGCAATGCATTTTCTAAGCTTATAATGAAACAATATATCACCTCCTCTACCCACGTTCCTCAGCCTGGATGAGGGCTTGCTAACACTTCAGCTTTCATCTTCTAGACGTGGGAGATATTATTCATAAAGTGTAAAAATCAACTCAGAAATCAACAGCTGATAAAAAGCAGCTTTTTACTCGCAAGCCCATCGAGAGGAGAGCAGAAATGGAACATCATCAGAACCCTCCATATCGCCACAGTTTCAGAAAAAAACAGCTATTTAATTAAAGCTTCAATAAAACAAACACATTATCAGTCAGTAGGTAAAGCTTAAGTACTTCAGATTTCTAAGATTTAATGGATTTTGCTGGAGGGATGCGAGGTGGAGATGATGTTTTTAAATAACAAATAATGGAGAAATTGATTGGATTGAGAGATAGCCTGGGTCATTGCTGTAATAAAGATTTTTTATAACAGATCAAATTTGATACTTTTCAAAAGGAATGTGCTTGTGATGAAATTTAATGAAATACACTGTAGTAATTAGTAACATGCCATTGTTAGGTTAATGATCTGTTTTATCTGATGTAACCCTTTAATGACTTTTGTTGGTATAACTTACTGTATTTACTGGTAAGTTATTCAGGAAATATTAGGAAAAATATTGGCATGGAATTATTTTATTGAGCTTTTGTGTAGTTTTGAAGCTTGGAAATATACTAATATAATATATTATAGGATATGATTTTATCCCATATATTAAGACATATACAGTATGTAATGAACTTAAAATGTACTGAGTAGTACGAATGACCAGTGACTGTATCTACTAGTAAAACCATACTGGCTCCTGCACACAGGTGGAGGCTCAGGAGACACTTCTGCTAGTTGAATAAAGCTCCTTTCATTAACGCTGCGGCCATGTTTATTTAACCTTTTGCCACCAGAGTGTCCTGTGATGATGAGGTGGTGTAATCACAGAGCCTAGCTGTGAGTTATAGCTTACAGCACAGAACCTAAAAACAGATGCTCTTTGATGCACTCGATTTCTCAAGTTTACAAGCCCCGTAAAGGACTGCGATAAGTGATCCTGTATTTACATAGGATCGCTGAACTGTGATGGGAAAGAGTGTAGGAAACCCACAGGTAGGCAATTTATCACCGACTCAGAAGTTAATGCTCTGTGGTCACACCAGGGTGTAAATGCTGGCCTATGAAGCATAGGATGGTAATGATAATACTAAAATAAATACATTTCTGTACGGTCAATGAAGGAATTACTGTCATTATTAAAGACGCATAGCAAATACCACCATGTTTTGGTTATATTTATGGCCCATTAGTGGTGTGTGATATATTGCTTGTACTCAGAGGCATCACGGCAGGATAATAGAGGACATGAGTTACAGGGGCCCTTGCTGGGAGCCTGAGAGTTGGGCCCCCCTAAGGTTGATCATCTGCCCACCTAAACCTGACATAATGAATTTTCGCTAAACAGTAAAAGCGTATAATGATATTACAGAAATAGAGCGGTGCTCTTGAGTGTTGTATGGCCTTGCTGATGGCACAATTTACCTCATCTGGGACTGAGAGCTAATTTATATAACGTGATACAATTACATAGCTCTAAATAGACTTCATAGAATGTAATTAAAAATGTATCCCTGCATGTTTTAATCCTCTTGTTCTTTCTAATCTATACAATGAAGGAAGCCCACTAGCCCATGTTTGAAATGTGATCAAGATTATTTTAACAGAAAGCAGGGGCGCCGCTCACAATTTTGGGCCCTATGACAAAATATGAGGTTGGGCACCCCTAGTAGTGTTATTACTAATAAAGCAGATTTCTGGGGGCCCCTAAAGGGCGTGGGCCCTTAGAATTGTCCTAACTTTCCCCCCCTTAGCGGCGCCCCTGACAGAAAGTCTACAATACATACACCTCTCCCATTAAACACACCAGAGATGTAATGTAATGTCAATGTAACTTTAAACAGCTGCAAAGCTCTTACCTCACTACTGAAAAATGTTGTGAAGCTTCACTATTGCTCAATACTCATACTCTGATATACACCATTGAGTCTATGCTGAAATGTATTTGTGCATTGATGCTACATGTAGTATCCCGAAGACTGTAAACTTCGGCTCCCTTGGAGCATGATAACGGCTTAAGGATTTCCACCTGTTTCTCTTTCTTAAGTTCAGGAACCAGTCCAGACAATGTCTTTATGTCTGTTTTGTGTCTTATAGTTATGTCTATTTTATTTAATTATTTATTTTAAGAATCTGTTTTCCCTTGAAACGATTAAGCGATTGTTTTCTATTTTTCACTTCCTGCATTGTTGATATGTATTCCACATCGGGCTTATTTGTGCACTGGGATTGAAACCAGAAGCTTAATCACAGGCATCAACAGAGCTGCTGTTCTCCTGGACGGCCTTTGTAGAATAAGAGGATTTGTGTTGCAGTTTAGCTCTGGATGATAGAGATTGTTTATGGGGACGGAGAGACCTCCATAATCCCATTAAAAACAAACTACGGGGAGGATCTCGGCTCTATTCATGGTGTTTATTGAGGTCGTTTGTGCACTGATCTCGGATCAGTCGCATCATCTGTTGTGTAATGAGAAGTAAACAGGTTGCAGGTAGAAGTTGGTCTCAGTTCAGTGTTGTGTGCTGTGGTAGTGCCTTTCATTCCTGTAGACTAATATCTGTTGTCATAACATATTAAACTGATTGTGTTGGGATTTTTGTGTGCGTAATGCACATATGGGCTTCTTTGAAACAGCACACAGTCTTTTTGGGTGTGGGGCATGAATGAAGCCAAATCTGATCTCAGGTAGATTTGTATTTCAAAGCTTTGAAATAGTGTTTGCTGGAAGAGGCATGTAGAGGGCTTGTGGAGAACCAAATAAGAAAACCAGCATCTCCCAAAGGGCATATCACACCAGTCTGTCATTTTCTAAAACTATATTAAAGCAATACATCAGGTTTATGCATGTCTGTAGCATGCGTCTTGTGCGGATATACACATATTCACACACACATAGAAACGCGTATAAAGGTGTGTTATTGATTTGAAAATGTGTGACCCTTTTTGACATTTTGAGGTCATCTGTTGATTTCCGATATGCTGTAATCCATAACACCCAAGGCAACGATAACATGAAACACAACACATCGCCACTCCCTAAAAATCCATTTCCTATTATCTCACCCACAACAGTTATGCCGTGACGATCACTTCAAATCCCATTTTGGTCAGGCAGCTTCAGCCAGCTCTGAAATGTTTGTCAGTGCACAGTGTTACAGAGCGAACGGTGATCACATCTACCACAAAAAGCCTTTTCCATAATTTGGAACAGTAATGGGTGTTATAGGACTAATTATTATGGCAATTGTCCTGATGACCTTGATGAGTATAAAGATGAATCTCATGGAACCTGAACAAAAGAAGAAATAATATTTTTCCTGAGCAAAGAAGAGCATCGATTTCCATGATAAATTAACACCCCACAATACCTTTATGTAAACTTTATGTGCATAGTTTCAATTGATAATATGATAAAACGCTCTTCCTATAAATTGTCGCTTGTTGGTGTGTGGTGTTAGCTTCTGAGGTAGCATCACTAGTGGAATACTTAGTTTATAATCAGAATATAATCCATTAAATAACCAGGACTACAATAAAATTTAAACATTCAAATGAAATGAGATGAAAAAGATGTTTATTTCAGCTCTGTGAGGGGACAGGCACTGATCACTGTTGCCCCCCTCAAGTTTCCTCCTCAGAAATTCAATTCAACCATCAGTTTTCACACTTTCACCTCCGAGGAATTACATCTTTACAGCTGATGGTTCACCCGGAAATGTCCAAGCTGGCTTGGATAAAAACCATGAAGATTTACATGCATTTCATACATTACAAAATATTTATTTGTTGTATTTGTTGTTCTTTAATTTGTGCAGATTCCAATAAAAATATCATTGTTTTACATTAAATGTTTGTATAATAAAACATTTGTTACAGTAATGAAAGAACCGCTAAGAGAGAAACACTATTGAGAATAAAAAACAAAAAGCCCTCAAAAAGAAACCCATCTGCATGAATTATGGAAATGTGGATTTGGGGTCAGTTTGCCTAAATATGTAATTGTATAATGTAATGTAATAAATAATGTAAATATCTTAATAAATCTAAATAGTGCTCATTTCTTTCTGCCAGATATAATTTATATTTTCCTTTTGATTTTGTGTTAAAATGTGACCAGGGCATGTTTTCGATGTAATTTATCCATGCAGAATTATTAGCATATTCTCTCTTACAGATTGGCAAATTACACAGTATTTTTGCCTTAAGTTAGCATTAATGGGAGAGCAGCAATTGCAGAGCACAAAAGTTTATTGCGTGTAATTACCTCTCCTTAATCAACTTCATAAATTTAATGACACTTGAAACCATGCAAGATGTTTGAGAGTAATGCTCTCTCGAGCAAGAGTCCTATAATCTGACATCAATTAGCTATTTCAGTTTAATTAACCATCTCAACACAAGAAAAGGTGCAACCATTTGTCCAGAGATCAGCAAACCATAAATCAGGTTCTTAAAGAGACTCTCACCTCATCTGCCTCTCTGGCTTTTCTTTCAACGGTTTAACTTTTTTAATTCCTTGCAAAACAGACTAAATAGCTTGATGCAGGACCGTGATTAACCTTGCTGGTCATTAAAAGAAACACAGCATAAAAACTTGCAAAATGTGGCCCATTAGCTGTGCCGGGTTTAGAACTTTTTTAATTATCCTTCCATTCTTCAGTTGGGCTCCAGAGTGTTAGATCTGTAAATTTGTTACGTTAGACCAACCGGAACCAAGATAATGCATCAAGTGCTCTGCTGTGTGTATCTCACTTCCTCCTTTCATCATTGGGATGTTTGCTTGTCGCTGGATGGGAGTCTGGGAGTCTGAGTCTCTCAAGGTTTGAAAAAGGCTTTACAGCAAGGTCACTGGGAGAGAAGGTATCGTTCACTGTGACAGCCGAGAATGGAGGCAGCAGCGAAGCCCTGTTTTCACTGAACTCAGAACTGTTACAAACCTCTACTCATTTTGAAAATGTCTGCAAATAAATACTGTGTGTGATGATAAATGACAGTTAAAATCAAGCATCTGCACGCACTGTATGGCGAGCCGCAAGGGGACTGAAAGGGCCCCGGGGCCCTTCCAATATCAACAAAATGACTTGTTTTTTGAGGGGTTTCGTTCAAGGTCATTCGATGCTATTTACAGGCCTTTTGATCATAAACAGCATTTTGTTTTTAGCTCTAATCATATTTTCCATTAGAGGAATCTCCAAGCCCTGATGTTCCCCACAAAACAGTCATCTAAACTTAAGTGTAAGAATATAGCACAACAAACCAGACATTCATGTTATCACAATGAGCTGTAACTAATGATGCTGCAGATAAGACTAAAGGTGTCACATTTCCTCCTGTTTTCAATTACTACTGATTGTGGATTTTCTTATGACTGTACAATTATTCGAAAGGTCAATATTCTTTTTTGAGCGGTTTTGTGAGTTAAATAAGATACTTTCATTTATTCTTGGCTATAGTGTTATCTGTGTTTGTGACAGATTCTGTCATTTCACCCCAAATCTTTATCTAATCTGGCAAAATAATTAAATGTGGAGTTCTCCTTAGACTAATACATTTTCAAAGAGGAAAGGTTGTTTTATTAGTTAAAGCAATAGCCTCCCTTCACCTCCCATGAATGTAATAATCATCAGAGACTTAGGTTTTAATAATAAGGGCTGTAGGTTTTGATAATTACCACATGTTTCTGTCTCTCTGCCAAATTCCTGCCAAAAAATCCAATCAGGGTTTTCTACTTCTTACTAGAAAGTTTTTGGATTATGAAATTATTAACTTAAAGCAATTGTTCACCCAAAATGAACCAAATAAAACGTTGCCATTATTTACTCACCTTCATGTCATTCCAAACATGTACACTGTTATTTTTATTTTTCTGTGGAAGGTGAAGGAAGAGAGGATTTTTACACCACACATTTCTTTATACAATGAAAGTAAATAATGATTTATAC
>JAZGTJ010001495.1:0-55411 GCA_036877575.1 Botia almorhae | reverse complement strand
TGTATATATGATGTACTTCAGAAGATAAATGAGATATGCTTTGAAAATTATTGCAAAATAAAAAAACACTATAGAAAAACATTTGAGAGAAGTAGCTCCTTTTAAAAATGCAGAGATAGATTCTAATGTCTTTTTAATGTCTCCTAAAATTCACCATTATATGAGTTTCTGACAGGGGAATTCCCCCATACACTAAAGTTGCTTTTTTAAAAAGTGAATCTAGTGTGCTTTAGTATTGCTAGTGCCATGCCATGAATCGTGCCCCCACAACAAACAGAACCGGTGTTAGCCATGACACTGAGCATCTAACATATTTAATGTACGTGTAATGACTGTTACAGACAGCTTAATTTGTATATTGTGCAAGTAACAGCAATAAATGATAAAACACACCAGTGCTTAATAAATAATAATAATATTAATAACAAAATCCACAGTAATCAAAGTTTTTTCATATATATCTCTGTTGATTATTTGGGCAGTCCTTTTTCTGTTTACATTATGGTTCTGGCTAACTCTTTTCTCATCCATGCAGATTGGATGGATTGGGACTCAACAACCCCCCTCCCCCACAGGTGGCAGAACAGGTTTAGCAGAAATACATTACATCATGATATATATTAACCTATTATAATAATATTACTTGATTAACAACTGTGACATTTACAAATGTGGTCAGTTAGGAACATTGCACTTTGAAACACTTAAGATTGCCACGCTGGAGTTCCTGAGAGCGCAAATTAAAACATTTAAGGAGAACTAGAGATCAGTCAAAATTACTGCCAGCTTGACTGACAGGACCTACAACATGTACGGTGCTTGATTTCATTAGCTGACTGTATTAATAACTGTGGGCCTTTTATATGTTAGTTTCCAAGTTATGGATGTTCCCTTATCTATCTATCTTACATGCTTACAGCCAAAAATATCACTCTCCCTGCTTGTCTGTATTCACTCTTTGCTCTGTCTTGCCATATCTAATCTCATCTCCACTCAAACAGATTTGTTTTCCTGGTCAGTGTCAAAGTTGGTAGGTGTCGGAGATACACATCTCAAAGTGGTCTGAAGCATCATCTGGCCCTAGGAGACTCCGGCTCTCATTTGGTGTAAATGCAGGTCTATGCAAGTGTTCTGTAGTCAAAGATTGTTTCAGACTTTCACAGAAACCACAAGAGCTCAGCCCTCTCTGCCAAACAGATGGACTGCCAAATTTTTCAAAATTGACAAACTGACAAACTGTTTCAAACAGAGATTGAAACTTAATTATGCTTGTTTGCTGCGTGGTTCTGTTAAAGCTGTTTGGAATGAGTTAAAGCTGTTTTCTAAGATTTATACAGTATTTCTTAATGTGGATGTTTGGGGGAATGCAGCTGGTTGGTGTGTTTGTATTGTGTGATAATAGGATATATTAGGTAGAATTAAATTAAACTTCTCATTGGGGAAAACGTGACTTCTGTTCCTGTCCCGGTAACTGCAGTAAGGATAATTGAATGTGCAGTTCATGGTCAAAATTCTGTGAGGTCTGAGCTATTTATGTGTCTGTTTATGTGTGCATGGACCTTGCAGATGTGGTTTATTATATGTTGTGTTATTTCTCAAGAACACAAGCTGAAAGTGTGGCTAAATTCCTCTGTGTCGATTACACCAAAACTGGCCCCAGGACATTTTATGGTTAAATGAAACAGCATCGTTTCCCTTCGCTGGTTTTTTTGTGCCTCTTAGATGCAGTATTAGACGTTATTTACGCCATTATTATTTTCAGATTAGAAGCAAATGTTGACAACTTGATTGTCTGTCTCTGCAGAAAAGTAATAAACAGAATACCTTATCTGAAATGTGGTTAAATACACAATTATATTGGAATTATTCCCCAATCATCCTAATGCAGAAAATGAAAGCAGTCATTTGCATTAGAAACGCCCAGGCTGCACAAGTCTTACCAGTGAATTTATAACTGTTCTTTTCAGTGTTCCTTGGGGCTTTGGGGGAACGATTTGTGTTTCAGCAGTAGGACTTTTTGTTGGATGCTCTGCTTTTTTACAATTAGTAGTTATTAAATTCCTGGAGAGTTTGTCTGGCCTTGACTTTCTAATGATACAAACTGATGAATGTCTTAAATTTCTGTACTCTCATCAGTTGCCAGAATCCTGGGCAAATATTTCTCACACAAAAAGTGATGAAGTTTTGTCTCTGAACATCATTGTGGTTCTCATTGTGATTTAATACTACTAATCTAATATGACCTCTCTACAAGCTGCCAAATTGATATTACTTGATATAATAGAGAACCCAAAAGTTATTTTATTTTAGTAATTTGATTATGAATGAGATTTTGGCCATTTCAACCCGCTACACTTGCAAGGAAAGCCACTGCATATGCAAAGAGATAATGAACAGTTACAGTTGCAAAAACGTGTGCTTGTGCTGGGGATCAATTTATATTTATTCAGAACATTAATATACACATTAAAAATGTGTATCGTCAATGAATGTCAGTCTCTGATGTCACTACTAAGGTACCCCAGGATTCTAACAGCGTCAGTTAAAATGACTGCTCAGTACATGGGATAAAGACATCACTTTGCTATGTCATACTGACTGCATTTCTTTAGCTTACTTGTGCTCAGTAAAATTAAGTGCTATCCCATCATCTGTATGATTCCATCAAAATGTCAGACTCCCTCTGTGACATCAGAGCAGTGACATGAGGACTCTCTCTTTAGCACACTAAGCATCTGTGGCAAGAGCTCTCAGAGTTTTAAAAGGAACAGTCTGTTGTAGATGCAGTATTTTGCCTCTTAGTGGTTCAGGTCTATTTATCAGTGCTGCAGTGCTTCTACTCGTGGAGTGGAACTTTTTTGCATGGGCTTTCCAGGGCTGAGCATTTGTTTGACCCCTCTGTCACCTTGACGTGTTTATCTGGAAAGTGGGCGGCACCTCCTGCCCGTCACTTCCTGTCTGTAATCACTGTGTTATTTACGGTCATTGCTACTCAATATATAGTCATTTTCTCATTAATTCCAATATAGCAGCCATGCACAGCGTAGCTTTCTCGGTATTGTCTCATATTACAGTAGAAGCCAGAATCAGTCTACAATAGTGTTTCCCATCCTGGAGACCAAAACTTTTTTAGGGATTAGTAAACCTACTGTACTTGATTTTGTAGTGGAACTGATCAAGATTTTACTTAAAATTTCACTCAACATTTCACACTGGGATGTTGGGATGTTTTTGGTTATTGTGATGTGACTTTTTTGTGCCGCAAATTAAAAATGCCTTGTCAAGTTAATAGCATACAATAGCATAAAACTTATCAGACATTACTGTGACTAGCAATGACCAGCGGGGCATTTTGTAAATTGCCTGGTTTCTATGTCTGCGATTTTGTGGGTTAGCCCCACCCACTGTAAAATCTCATTGTCTAAAATCTTGCTTTCGCATAACTATTCATTAAACACTTCATGTGTTCTGATTGGTTGTTATTTTACCGCATAGGGCGGCAGGCGGACATGCACATTCTTGGAACCTGCCATGTCGCCCCTGGTTAGGACGCAGTGTTTATAGCTGTGAGAGTTATTTCAGCCGTTATTATATTTGAAAAAGAGGAAAAACAGTTCAAGCAAGAGAAACCAGAGAAAGAGTCAGCCAATGGCAATGATTTATTTGAGGTGCCAGACGCTTAATAATTACTTAAATACACGCACACATAGATCATGCTCACTGTATTTCTGTCAGAGATGGCGATGAAGGAAATGACATGTGATTGATGGTAGGAAGTACAGAGCGGACCAGGAAGGGGGAGGGCAGAGCAAGGTCTTACTTATAAAAACATCAATCAAAGGCCTTGCAGCAGAGGCTGGAGACGACCGTGTGGCAGCTCCATCAGGACACAGAGGCAAAGGTTTCACCAGGCCTGCTTTGTTTTCCTAATGAAGATGTTTATCTGAGCTGGTGTGTGTCAAGCACAATGACAAGAATGTATGATTCTGCTGTTGCCAACATTCACCCCGGTCTTATGTGAGGACCAAGTACATCTGTAAAACAAAGTTATAAGTGTTTTTACTTCAGACACTTTTATTCTGTTCTAAAATATAGCAATATGCCAGTTTAGGCAACGTTGGAGGCATTCTGACAAACAGCAGGCAGCAAATTACAGTCATGGCCAAAAATATCGGCACCCTTGCAATTTTGTCTGAAAATGCAACACTTCTCTCAGAAAATTGTTCCAGTTGCAAAAGTTTTGGTATTCACATGCTTATTGTTTTGGTTTGCACTGAAACAACACAAAAAAACAGAGAAGAAAGTCAAACTTGATCAAATTTCACACAAAATTAAAAATGAATTTGGCAAAATTATTGGCACCTTGTTAAAATTGTAAGAAAAAAATGCCTTTGAAGCATGTGATGCTCCTGTAATTTGTATTTAGACACACCTGTGGCAAGTAACAGGCGTGGGCAATATTGTAATCACACTTGCAACCAGTTAAAATGGAGAAAAGTTGACTCAACCTTTGTGTTGTGTGTCACACTGTGCATGGAGAAAAGAAAGAAGTGTAAAGAGATGTCTGTGGACTTTAGGAGAAAAAATTGTGGGAAAACATGGACAATTTCAAGGCTACAAGTCTTAATGTTCCTATGTCAACTGTACGCAATATCATCAAGAGGTTTACAGCCCATTGCACTCTAGCTAACCTCCCTGGACATGAACGGAATATTACGTGGAGCAAAATGAATAAAAAATTACAATGAAGGATTGTTCGAATGTTGGATAAAGAACCCTGATTAACTTCCAAACAAATTCAAGCTGATCTGCAGACACAGTGTACAACAGTGTCAGCTCGCACTATCCGTCGCCATCTGAATTAAAAGGGACGCTATGGTAGGTGACCCAGGAGGACACAAAGGCATAAAAAGCAAGACTGGAGATTGCCAAAACTTATGTGAAAAACCACAATTCTTCTGGGAAAACATACTGTGACAAAAGTATAGTTTTTTTGGTAAAGGACATCATGGCACTGTTTACAGAAAAAGAAATAAGGCCAAAAAAAAGAACACAGTCCCTACAGTCAAACATGGTGGAGGTTCAAAGATACTTTGGGGTTGCTTTGCTGCTTCTGGAACTGGATGCCTTGACTGTCTGAATAGTATCATGAAATCTGATGATTACCAAAGAATTTCAGGGCACAACATAGTGGCCAGTGTCAGAGAGCTGTGTGTCCACCAGAGGTCATGGGTCTTCCAGCAGAACAATGCCTCGAAACACACATTCAAAAACAATCAGAAATGGTTAAAGTGCTGGAGAGTTCTGAAATGGCCAGCAATGAGTCCAGATCTGAATCCCATAGAACACCTGTGGAGAGATGTCAAAACAGCAGTTGGGAGAAGGCATCCTTCAAATCTGAATGACCTGGAGCAGTTTGCAAAAGGAGAGTGGTCCAAAATTCCAGTAGAGAGGTGTACGAAACTGCATTCATTATAACAGGAAGCGATTGATTTCAGTTATTTTTTTGCAAAGAGGGTGTTACCAAATATTGAGTTAAGGGTGCCAATAATTTTGTCCAGTGCACTTTTGGGTTCTGTGTGAAATTGTTTTAGATTTCACTTCTCTGTTTTTTTGTGTTGTTCCAATGCAAATAAAAAAATAAACATGCGAGTACCAAAACATTTGCAACTGCAACAATTTTCTGAGAGAAGGGTTGCATTTTCTGACAGAATTGCAAGGGTGCCGATATTTTTGGCCGTGACTGTATATAAAACTAATGTTGAGTCCTTGTTTTGGCCAAAACAGCTACAATCTATTCTTACAAATGTATTTATTCAGTACTGAGTAATACAGGTATAAAATGGTTTCGTTAAATTAAAAATGCACTGTTTCACCCAACATGTTATTGTCAGGTGTTGCTACGAACCGCAAGCATGAGTCAGTGCAGCTTATTCACATGCACCCTTTGTGTTCACACAGTCAGTTAGTCATAAAGAGTGTTTTAAATCAGTTATGTTTGTGGTTCTGTTTGTTAAAATGTTTCTATATGTCTATGTAGATGCTAACAGTGAGGTTAGATTACTAGGCATTAAATTACATAGAACAGTAGCTACATATTTATTTAGCTGTTTTTTCTGCACAGGAATACATTTGGCTGAAGATTCTTGATGATGCAGATGTTTCTTTATTAGTGGATTTATAAATCCCTGATCTGTATAAGAATCAAAACTATTAAATGAGACTGCAGGCATATATTTGATAATATTTGTAATTAACAATAAAGATATGGTCAATTTAGCCTATTCCAAATAATTCTAAGGGTCCAAACATAATGGGTTGGTAAGAATTTGCTGAGCATATAGGTACACATAAGAATATGTATATGATTGCAAGTGTTCATGACTCATTTTCTTCTTTGTTTGTCTTGTTCATGGTTTCAGTAAATGTGTGATTTGACTTACATTGCCAACGTCACAATTATTAGTCAGCTTGAAAAGCAATTAAAAAAACTGAAATAACAACAAAAAAACTATTGTCAACGTGTTGACAGGGCTGATCACATTTAAGTTATGAACTTTGCAAAGGAACCTCACAATAATTATTCCTAGGAGTCCCTAGGGGTCCCGTACAAAGAAAGAGTCTCCCCATATGCTTGTTTTTTATTATTGTGATTTATTTAAGGGGAAAGTATGCAGTAAGCAATTCGTCAGAGAAATGGCCTCCTATTTACAAACAGTGATATTTCCTTAACTAATTAGGTTACCTGGAGATTATGTCATCTGACTCATTCTGGTTTTACACTTCTGAAGTCTTATTTATTTATTTAGATCTTTAAATATCTTTAAATTGAGCTTGCGCTATGCAATAGCACTGAAAACCAGTTTGTTTTTCATTTGGCAATTTTGCAGGTGTGCGAGAGAGGTGGGGGCAATGTGGGGGCAATGCGCAAATTAACATTCATGTTTTAATTAACTTAAAGTTAAAATGGCGTGAAATTGAATGTGATTGTTGCCTAAGTAAATATGCCTAATTAGGATATAAGGACCGCCAGTTAAATATTAGATAACCCCTTTTTATTTTGCAGGTGTGCATCTGGATTTAAATGCGAGACTGAAAGAAATTTGTGGCGTAACATGTAGATTTTACGGGTTTATTTAACCCCGTTACCCATATTACGTTCTGTGTGTGTACAGAATCGTCAATTACTCCAGCAGTTTTAATAAACAGCATTTAAGCTCCACTGTTGACACTAGATATCTGCCCTGGCAGATATGCAAATGTGTACTTATGCAGATCTAATGTGATTCGCGCATATCAAAACTGCATACCTGTACTAAATCTTGTGCAATGCACGTCAAAGATTGTTTCGGTTATTGTTGTCACAGAAGCAGTGCAGCAAATCAAATGCAGGGACTTAGTGATGGTGTAAAGAAAAAAGGAATCTGTCATTGTCTGATAAATGTGCCTGTCAGATAAATGACAATCACCGGCTCCTGTTTCAGTCTTGCTGATTGCATCATAGCATGTGGTCAATGTATGTTTGCATTGCATCAATGTATGTTTTAGATTAGTTGAGATATCTTCACATGGGACCATTGTGAGTGTGGACGCTGAAATTTTCTGATGAAAATTTGTGTTATCGTACAGAAACAGGGTTTCCTGTTGGACAAAACAGGGAATTCCTGCTGTTTTACATTTGGCCACCATCCAAAGCAGTTAAGTGAGCCAAGAATAATCTCAGATGAACATGTGATGAACATAGTGGCAGGATTAGCACCATGATGAAAAAATGTTAAGGCTGAGTTGTGTATAATTTCTCCTCTCTGTGTGATATACAGAGAGAACTACATGTTAGTCTTTTATAGGTCCATTTGCCTGAACTTAACACTGTGACTCTTTGGCCCTACATTGCTCTGTTTGTTTAACCATTCCAACCAGCCTAATATAGAAACATGGTGTCAGTCATTCTCTATCGTTGCCATGCCATGATACTAATGTATAGGTTTCTAATGCTTAGAGTTTATAGCACTATAGGTTTATAGCAAAGCAATATTATTCTGTTCTCTTAACAGAAGACAATATGTGTTGTAATGAAAAGGACCAAAAAAGACTTTTGAAGAGCTTTAGTAAGATCTACAACACATGAGGGTAAGTGTAAACAGCTATACACAGACACTTATCTTTGCTAGCAGTTCCATTGTCTCCTGCATCGCTTAATATAAATCTTTTATGAAACACCCAAAGGTTTAGCATAATTTATTTTTAATGAGAGCTTAATTTATTTGTATTTACATTTATATTCTTGCTAGACATTGTTTTATCAGTGCTGTACTATTTTGTGTTGTTCCATTTAAGGTTTAGGATAATTATAAATTGCCTAAATAACATGAAAACAAAGAAATGCTGTCCGTGAGGAAGACAGAGGAGGTTTCTCTTTGAAAACACTTCTCTGGATCGCAGTGAAAGACTTGGCCTTGTTCAGCATTCTTGGAACTGACAAGCCCCTCTAATGTAGCTTTTAGGTTCTGCTTTATAATGAAAACTGTGTGTGCTGCTTTTGGAAATGGGCACTGTACAAACGTTAAATAATGTACAATGAAAGTTATGACAATCCTAACAGTGTGTTGCAGTGCTATCGGAAAACTGATAGCACTGCAGCATTTCCCCAGCAACATGTTGAACACCACACAGTGTTATTGGCTATCGATGTTGCATGTCTTTTTATCCATGGCTCTGTTTTCCTGTGCTGTTTGTTGACACAAACCTTGCTCTGTAGGGGCAGCTATTGTAAAACCAACACAAGGTAAAAAGCTGGTGTAGCGTTCCCAGAGGAAGAATGTGGCCAGAAACAGTATTGCTTTTTAAACATGGCTTTTGAAGACCTGGATATGGTTTGATGAAATACAATGTTTAAAAACATTAAAAACATTTTTATAGCTGATTAACAAGGTCAATGTCATTTAGGACAATTTGAATAACATGATCAAATCAAATATTTATAGTGCTCATGATAGAACAGCTTGGACTCTTATTCTTATTGAGGAATCTTGTGTTTTCTGTGTTTGTTGTTTTCCTCTCTGTACATGTGTTATTTGTGTTACGCTTGTCTATCCAAGATGGAAATTCATGGGGGACATTCAAAGCTTAAATACTTTATTATCTTGAAGCAGCTGAGAAAGAGGAAAATACACATTTGTATTTTCAGTTATTCAGTTTGTACAGTTTCAGACACTGTTTATTATTTTATTACAATATATTATTGTTTTATTATTAACATGTTCATTGTTCTCAGTTCGTTTGTGACTGTTTGTCTGTGACATATTAGATGACCCCTGCCAAAAACTACAAACCAAAAATGCTCAATCAATTCCCCAAACACATTTAGTTGTGAATCAAGCCCAATTTTTCTGTAGGAAAGAGATGCTGTGTGAGAGAGTCTACACTTTAACATTTTATCCATTTATGGCTCAGATGTCAGCAAGTGTTTTTTTTTATTAAAGAAAACAAGTTAAAATGTAGCTCTTAATTCATGCAGAAGATAGGTGCTTAACCTATCACAGGCAGATACATGATGGCCTGTCTGGGTCTAAAGGCTTTCTGCTTAATGCATTTTTGGCATTCATCACACTTTCCGACACAACTCTGTTCACATGGCAACATCACACACTCTAAGATAACCAGAGTGAATGACAGACACATGAAATCTGTATGATTTTATTTCTTCAGTGGAAAAATGATGTCTGCCTAGACTTTTGTTACACTAACTTTCTGCCTATTGTCTCCTATTGTAAGTCAATCAGTTTGAAACAACATGAGGTTGAGTTAATTGTTTTCTTTCTTTTTTCTTTTTTTCTCTTTCTCATAATTTCTGTTTTAAAATTATTACTATATCGATGCACTGTATCATCTTATCTTTATTGATTATTAGCACAGCATATGTTAATGTTTTATTTCTCTATAACCAGTTACCATTTGGAAAGTAGGCGGAAAACACTAGGTCATGAAAACACAGTAGGATGTTTTTCTTAGAAGTGAACTGAAATGAACATGTAATTTCTAATCCTCGCTTTTATGAATAGATCACTTTATATGTTTCCCCCAAATGCATTAGGTACCATCTCTGCAATTTTCAATGTTCTTAATGTCTGTTGTTGGCCATTGAAAGATACCTGCAAATGTAACCAGATTTAGAGATATTTACACCTGCAGGGTTTGAATTGTTCCTCTTAGGGAGTTTAAATTCAGCTCAAGTCATTACCTTCCACTCCTTTATCTGGAAAATTATTCAATTAGCTCTATCTCCATAACAGAAACTTCACTTCTGATTAGACGTTACAGGTTTCATGGCGCTGTGTGAATTGAAGTGAGACACACAGTAGGAAACTTGGTGAATACTGATATAAGCGCACTGTAAAAGAAACTTTCAGAATGGTGCTGTCTGATGTGTTTACACAGTCTAAAAGGAAATGTATGTGGAAATGAACATTTCTCGATTTCTGCTCCCCTGATTGCATGCACACTTATTCAGCCCAATACTGATTGTTGGTTCAGCACCTGATGGGATCGTTTAATCCATTCTCACTGACATATTGCAAGGAAAGATCAATTATTGTTTAAACAGACAGTGGTTTTAATAAACAGGGATCGATAAAGTACATGTTTTACAAAGCAAGTGCTGTTTACTATTGAAAAGAGCTCTTGTTTTTGCATCTGCTGTTTAAGTTTTGGAGACTGTTGAAAAAGAAATCATTTGGAAACAGCATGATTCATATTACCTGCTTGTTCTGTCTTAAAGACCGGAGAGTCACATTACATGTAATTACGAGTTGTTATTTAGCAGCTGTTTTCAACTAAAGCGACATGTACTTAAACATACTTGCAGTTATTACATTGACATTCTCTCTGCAGTAACCTGAGGTTAAATGTCTAGCTCAAGGGCACAATGATGATGGCTTATGGCTCAGTCCTCACAAAGCAGCAACCAGCTCTGTGTGAATTTACAAATACAAGAAATAATGTTCCAGCTAGGGTGAATGGGAATTAATTAAAACTGTAACAAAATTAATTACAGGATATTCTGGTTAATTAAATTAATTACAGTAAATCACATATATCAACATAGAAAAACTGCAAAATGAAGCTCATTTAAGATATTATAACATTATACACATTATACATATTATAGCGTCACAGCTGTCTAAAGCATTGGGAAGTAACTTTTTATAAATTATAATGTAAGACTATCATTGGAAAGTTCATATTTAAAAAGATATTTCCCTGTTAAAGTTGTCATTAAATCAAAATATACTATTCTTATTTTTATGGAAAATTTGTGTTTGGTATAAATGATTTATCCATCCACATCATAATTATTATATATATATTTAAATCCACATGCTCTCGTAATCTTTAATCAGAAACATTAACCTTCCCTCCTCAACATCTTTTATCTTGATAACGTTAATCCCAGCATGAAGGCTGGGCTATATTGACAATGACAATGGCAATGACCAGGCAGTTTCTACCCCTCCAACTTACAGCGATACAATCAGTTCCCTGAAGGATAAAATTTAAGTTTACAAGTTCCACGGTAAAAGACTATAACAACTTTCATTTTCTGGGGACTTTAAGTAGCTTCAAGTAGGTTGACTGTATTTTAACAAGCTTGTAGCTTGGCAAGCTACAGTTTCAATGTAGTTTCCCCGAAATATGAAGCCAATATAGTGTTTTACATTGTAATATATAAACATATATTGTTTCATTTCTAGATCATTAAGTTTAAGCCTATCACTGGTTACAGTTCACAGCAAGAGGCAGACTTGTGGGCCGTTCTTGCATTTTTCTGCCCTATTTTTTAATACTTGGTCTGTGTACACATGTAGATGTGTTTGGCTGGTGCATCACATCTTGCTGTACATGATTCAACGCATTCAGTTTTTAGCCCTTGTTTTAACCCATTACCGACTATCAAGTCCAGCAGCGGTCTTCTGAAGAAAGCTACAGGCGTTAGCAGCGCAAATATTTTGGGATCGATTATCAGTACTGATAAAACTGTATGCATTAAATGCACTGTAAGTCACTTTGGATAAAAGCGTTTGCCAAATGCATAAATGTAATGTAAATGTAATCTTTTTTTTATGGTTCTCATAAGTGATCAGTGAATCCCTTTTGCTCTAGTTCATGCACAAACAGCATCATGTATGTTCAGCATTTTGTTAATGCATTAAGTCATCCCTGCACCAGAGATTATGATGTTGTCTGACTTGTTGGCTAAGTTACACTAATAATATCTTTAGTTTCTGCTTTAGTATGACGTTAATGTTCACGAAACTCACATTTTTTATGTATAGCATTTTTCCTATAAGAAAACCAATTTCTTTAATACGGTTTAGCATTTTTGCTTGCTCTGCATGTTTTTCATTCACGATTAGTTTAATGCAGTACTGTATTCTTGACATCATCTTGCCTGAAGATGACGAGATCATCTTTGATAGATGCAGATGAAGGTTCTGGTCATGTGCATCAGCAGATGACTTGGCTATGCAGATTTGAGGTTTTGCAGTGAAAGCAGGGGAAACTCACTGGCTGTGCAATGTAACGCAGCACGAGGTGTCCGAAGCGAGAGAGATTGGAGACGTGCCCTCGACAGATACAGTGAAGGCAATGATGCAACACCATGAGCGGCGGTTGATTGTTTCCACCTGTTTCCACAGTCTCTTAAGCGCAACACAGTACCAAAAATACATTTCCATTATGTATCAGTCAATTTTGACAACAACATGAATTCCTTAAGGCCGCCATTCCCTTCAATTTGCTGTAGATTTGTATATGTTTGTACATGAACACGAGAAATAGGTTTTCTTTCTGCCTTTATTCGCACTAGGCTTTTACAGGTGCGTGTTTGATGATAAAATTGCATGAGGGTTTTTTCAGAAATAAGTGCACCTCTGGGTTGCACGGAAGTGCAATGGCAGAGAAATTACATACTCTTTTCAGCATATGGCTTTTATACTCTTGCCTAAAAAAAAACGTAACGTGCATAGCTGCACGCGCTGTCCTGTTATTAAAAGAAACCTCGCATCTTCCAAACATTGCACAGATAAAGGGGCAAAAACTTTAAATTTGCTAAATTGTATAAAAACAAAACATACTTTTACCGTTAAGTGTAAAGCAATTTATAGCCCCATGGCTTATTCATTCGGATAAAGGGGATTTTAGTCACATAATTCAGTCTTCACAGCTACACACTTTGTATTTGTATATGCATGCCTGCCTGTCTAGCTGTCTGAACTGCCAATCAAAACGAGAGACGGGCCTTTGATTAGATTTGAAATGCGAAACAGTTAAGAAGGTGTCTGATGAGCGCCTTCACCTTTCTTATTGCGTAGACCTTTTTGCATCGACAACTTATTCGAGTTTGCTCGGCGCTCACAGGCCCTTTAATGCGTCTCGCTGTTGGGGAGGAACTTCTACCTTTCACTCTTCCAACTAGAATAAAGCCAGCAATGAGCTCGATTGACCTCATCCAAATGAGCTCGGCCATGCGGAGGGCTTCTATCTTTTTTTTCGGTGCTCTATTAAGTGAGGCAAGAAGATCTGCCTCAGATCAAATGATCTCTTGTGGATCTCTTAAGGAGAACTTGAAGGGCTTGGAGAGAGAGCGACGTGGAAGGTGTGGATGTATGTTTGCCTGATACTGCTGGACCTGTTTGTAAACTGTTGAGACCAGCAGAAGACAGAGGAAACTGGATCGAATGCATGAGAGTGCAATGCATTCGGAACCCAGTCGCCTCTGAGGCTGTTTGGGTGATGATCCTATAAATCAGAGATAATGAGGCAGGTTGCAAGAGAATCTATATGCCACAGACCCAGGGGCTTCACTTAATGTTCACACAATTAAAGTATTTCTAGGTTTTTGTAGGCTCTATTTGCAAATGAAGTTAGGGTTAATGTATCGCTCTTGTTCTAGTCACACTCAGCACTAAGGTGTTAATGCTTTAAATAACTCCTCAGTTGCTTTCTCTAAATTTAACAGGTTTTTTTTGCATTTCTGAAATCCAAGGTTACATGACAACCCTTAATTGCCCTTAAAATTTAACAGTCCGTTTGTACTGCTGTATTTAAAATTATGTAAATGGACTCTGCAGTGATTGGCTAATTGTTTTGCATGCAAAAACGAAGCATATTTCATTAGAGTGGATCAAATAACTGAATAGGAATTGATGACAGTTTTTTTAAATGACCCATTTTTTTTATCTCAGAAGCGAAAAGAAAAAGCATTTTTATAATATGGCCTATTTAAATCTGCTAAGGGAAAATGTTTAGGAGTTTAAAACCTCTACCAGTGCATTTATTGTAAGGCCTTAGAGATGAATAATGAGAAAACCACTCACACGCTCGACAGACACTCACAGAAAGAGCCACTAGTACACTGTGAGCCCCTTAAGGATGTGGAGGCTCTGCAGCGGTTCTGTGAACTGTGATAATAGAATATGAGCATGTAAATACTCTATAAATACTCAGTACATCCACACTCTGCTGACAGACAGACAGAAAGACAGAGTGAACTCAAAGCTCTTCTGTTCTTTACTCTGTACTGCGCCTCATCCCACATCTCAACTTCACACCCGGGACTCAAAGATGATGCATGGACCAAAAGACCCAGTGTAGCACTGTGATGGTTCTATCTCAGGTGTGTGCTTGGCTGAGAAGTTGCTTTAATGGGAACAGCTGGAAAAAGGTTAATCTTCTCAGAGAGGAAGCTGAAATACCGTCTGCTGCTGATTATCTCCACAGCTGCCATAAGCACAAGCCCAGCCACCTCATCCTGTTTTCAGTATGTCTAATACGAGCTTCATGCTGAGTAATGATACTGTGTGAAATATTGTTCTTCTACATGTACAGTACAAGCGTTTCAATCAGTTTTAATGACCTTTGTTTTAGAGGTCATTTTGAACTGGACCTCTTGTTGAAATTGTTCAAGTGTATGTAAGGTTAGGTCACTCAAATAATGGGGTCAAAAATTTGTGCAGTGGAGACTTCTTGGTGTCAAATGAAATCCTGATTTAGCTAGTTAGCTGTATGTCGTGGAAAGAAAGGCTGCCAAATTTGACAGGAGATCTTAAACAAATCTTATTTTACCATTTTAAATTAACAGTAACCTGCTATAATCTCAGAAACACTGGTTAAGTGATTTCCAGAAAGGGACATTTTTAATGGCCATGGGTTTGATTTCCAGGTAATGCACATAATGTACATCAGACATTACGTGATAACATGTTTTGTCTGACTGCACTGTCAGTTGCTGTGGAAAACATAATCTGCCAAATATATAAAAATAAAACATGTAAAAGTGTAACAGTTTATTCTCTGTGGAGCCCATTCTACAGATAATTCTGGCAGTGGCACAATCTTTTCCGGTTGGTGATTGTGCTTAAAACTCAAAGTTGTTGGTGAGAACAACAAATGTGTAAACCACCCCTTAGCTAAGACGTCATGTTAATTTTGTTAAGAATCGCTTTCTCTCATACAGAACATTTATATTGTCATTGTAATGACAGTCATTGTGTGTTCTTTCAGCTGTGTGTGAGAATAAACACAGAAGACAAAGTTTTGCCACAATTGTGATTTGTGAATCCCTGTGTGTACATTTATACTGTCACAGAAAGTAAACTCACCCTGTCCTGTTTTATCAGAAAAGAGGAATCCACAGCCGGCTGTGGCAAACTGTGGCACTTTTAGAGTCTGTCAGTACCAATGCGACTGTAAGACATAAATAAATCTATATAAATCTAAACAGTATAATTTGTTAGATATGTGCATCATCTAATCCAGCAAGGATCCAATTTGTTTATGCATGAGTGTGATTTCTGAGACATACATTATATGTTTTTAGACTCATTCATATGCATTCATATACATTCATAGATACAGATACATTCATATACATTCATTTAGATACATTCATATGCATGTCATAATATATCCACATTGACAGTCTGGCAATTTTATAGAAACATAATCAAATCAACTCATCAGTACATCATCGAGCATACAGTTCTTTACGAGGGGACGGTTCCCCTCTGCAGGCTGTTTAAAGGCTTTTTCAATGTGAAGTAATTATCCATAAGCCTTTATCGTATTTAGACGCAGTCATTACTGTTGATTAGGATGTGCCTATTGGGCATTTATCTAGAGTTAATCTTGTAATGATTTTAACTTGTCTGTGAACCAATCAGCTTGTTTTCCATTGGGTGTAGCTTGTGAAAAGCTACACCCAATGCATGCACTACATTAATGGTATATTAATATGTCACATCACTGTATGACTATCACATTCCTGTACCATGGTATGTACAACATGAATGAATGAATGAATGAATGAATGAATGAACTTATTGTAATTAAAACTTAATACAAGTATGTTACTATTGCAATATTTGCCCAAAAAAGCATGGGAATACTATGGTATTGGTAATAATATATGGTATTGACTCTTAAAGGGATAGTTCACCCACAAATTAAAATTCTTTTATCATTTACTCACCCTCATGTCATGTCAAACCTATATGACTTTATATCTTACAAAGAATTTGTGAGAAATGTCATTTGACAAGTCAATAGGGGCTACTGTTGTTTAATTTCCAACATAATTCAAAATGTCTTCTTTCGTGTTCCTCAAAAGCAGAAAGATCATGCAGGTTTTGAATGACATGAGGGTAAATAGTGGAGGAGTTTTCATTTTTGGATGAACTGTCCCTTTAAATATAGATTCTAAACAGATATTTATACTGCACTCAAAACCTTATTGTCTTTTGTCAGTTTTGCTGTGGCACAAAAGAAAAAATCCCCCCCTTCCTCTCACCTTCACAGTGGCTGGGTCGAGGGCTGTGGGTGTCAGAGAGAGTTAATAGAGAATCTGGAAGAGTGACGGTGAGATGATCTCTGTGATGATGCCGCCTTAATGCTTTCCATGAATGCTGTGGCTTCATGCATATTTATGACTGGAAATATCTGTTTAACAACAGCCCTTCCTACAGACACCTTATTCCAGGGATGATGCTTGATCCCATGGCCTGCCGGGAACCTCACAATGAGCTTAATACCCTTTATATTACTTTGAACTGAAAACTTGGAGCAATAGCAGTGGCTCTCTGACCCAACCACTCCAAGGAACAAATAAACCAAATAAACCCCAGCACCTGTACATATAAAGCCTTCATATGGTTTTTGTTGTTGTCATCAATACACACAAGCAGGATCCCTGCTTGACCACCAGTTGAGTAAATGTGGAGTAATTGGTTGAACCGATCGATCTGTGAGGCTACACTTGTATGTGTTAAAAATTAATAGGCATCAATTCCGGGGTAACAGGCTTGGAATTTAAAGGTCAACTCTCACACGGTCATTTACTGATTAATAATGACTTATAATGCAGCTCCATCATCTTGTGAAGAGTCACCTGTCTGTCCATATATCAGCTCTGTCTCGCTGCTTTTACTGCTGTTGGTTTTCACAAGCCTAGAACACTAGATTAATTTTGCATCTCTTTAGTTTGTGTTGAAATATTTGTTTGCATGTATTGGCTCGCATGCACCTCATGGTGGAAAATGTAAGCCAGTACTTTTGTTGTTGTTACAAATATTTTTTACATACAAATAAATTTTGCAGAGCCAGACATTGATTATGAGCATGAAGTGTTGATTTGTCTGGCTAGTTATTCTGGTAGATTATAACTGCCCACTTCAGCAAAATGAAAGTCATCTGACTGACAGGTAAGGAGATCAACAGATTTTGTGATGCTTTGAAAATTGAAATTGATAAAACCACAATAATTGATAACTTTAAACACAACTCTATAATGCTGTCTATTTACTTCCAAAGCAACTGCACCATTTACACATTAAAACAACATAACACCTACATTCATTATTTTATGTTACATGCAATTCTTAAATATATTTTTAACATTATTTCATAAACAAGAGCTCAAATGAAGTGTGGCATACTATACAGTCCCAGCAAGGTCAATAAAGCTTTCACTTCATTGCTCTGTGCACCCAGCAGTGCCAGTAATCATATCAGGGGCCTGATGTATCCTTCTTGTACCCTAGCTGCTAGAGCACTTCATGGGCCAACATATTACGAGTTTTGACCTTCTCTCCACGGTGGTCTGACCTCGGGCTCCTGGAAGTCTCCCCACCCCTCCAACGAGGAGTGCAGGGGTGTATTAGTCAACCTTTAGTGCACACACTTTAACTAATGCTTTATAAATCTTCTCTCCCTAAGCCAGGTCTCCCGGCTAAGTGTATTTCATTTGTCAAATATTAAAATTAATTTAGGGTCACACAGTAGAAGCATGCGGTGCCCCCTCCTGCTCATACGCTTTTCACCACGGGGATGCAATCCGTTAAACACATTAAAAACCTAATCTGGGCACCAAAGTGGGAATAAATCATTCTGCCAGCACTGTTTAAGGGCCGCCTGATTATTCTACAGTCTGACAACAAGCCGGGACATTATTTAAAGGCTATGTCTGGGGAAATAGTCTCCAATGTGTTGCTCATTGATAACTAAACATTTGTTTGTACCAGACATTTCCACAGTCAGTATGAGACAACAACCATAAAGATAACCTGACTCCATGTGATTTGAATAATGTCAAAGTCTACAGATGCTGTTTTTGTGTGTGTGGATTGTGTTGGGCTTTTAATAAAGTTCACTCTCCAGGTGTAAATGGAATTGCTGTAACCTTTTATATTTTGTTTTTTATTTATGTTGGTTGTTTTTTTTCACTGGAAATGTAATTAGTGGCTAAATTGCCTCCAGGATTTCACAAATTTGAAGTTTTGCAGTTGTACGTTTGTCAGTTGTAAAATGTTTGTGTAATGTAGTCATAACCTCAGCTGTTATGCCCACGGACCGCCCACTGTACATACTATGCGCGTTGCACACTGGATGGAATCATCAGTTCCAATCTGATTGGCTGCCTGGTATGCAGTTTCAGAGTGAGGCATCTGCATCATCACACAACGGGCAGCTGTCAATCACACAACGGGCACAGTCTCCAGAATATTAGTTCTACTGCACTGCAAAAAATTCTGCAGTCATAGCTAATTTACTGGCATCTCATAGTACCGTTTTAAAGATGGATTAATAAAACATAGATGTATAGATGTTAATTTATTTATTTCCAAACTTTGGGGGGGAAACATGCCTCTCTGGTCCCGTCCCATATCTATTTTTATGGTGCACATGTTTATATCAGTCTGCTGGGTGACTAGATAATCTAGTGACTGCATGAGGTCTTATAATGTCTGTCATAACATTTATAGACATGCTTAGAATCTATATACATGAAAAAGCAGATGTGTACTGTGTATATATGTCAAAACCATTCGATCATTCATTGGTCTTTGTTTTACGTTTCCTTGTACTCTTTACATGTCCTCCGTTTAACACAAGAATGAGGAATTGTACACAGGAAAGAACAGTGTAATTTCTTTATTTTTCTTCCAATTTCTTGTTTGTTACCTAGGGCTATACTGAATGAGCTTTACCAAAGTCCCTTAATTTAATCTACCATTTATGGCCTTTGAGGTGCTGGAACACAATAGCGGATATATTCTGTGATTGGATAACAAAAAGTAACCTAGGAAACCGCAGAGCCATTGTTGGTGCAATTTTGCTCTAAACCTTTTATAAGACATCACAGATCGCGATATTGATGAGTAAACATGATCAATCAGCAATAAAGCTGTAATCTAATTGAAAAGCACACATTACCTGTTTTTCTGTGGTGCCCACTTATTTGACACTGGCTATTGTAAATGCATTTGACATGATGGCAACTGCATTTCATGGAAAAATAATTAACAACAGGGGTTGCAATGGTCTACTCATAAATAATGTAAATTCGCTTCTAAGTTCGCCATGTCAGTTGTGCTTGCTCTGCACAATCTGGCAGAGCGTTCTCTCTAGTCTCATGTACACTCCTGAGTGCCATAAATTGACAGACCTGGTAGACAACGCAGATTAAATGGGTGGCATGGATGAAGAATGCTCTCCATTTAATAATGGCTTCAATCTAAAGTCTTTTTCCTGGAGGAGAGAGACGATGAGCTGATTGATTAATTGCATTAATCAAGACATTGCACTGTGTTCTTCATCTTTGTTTTTCTTTTTTTTTTACTTCCTGATACAATAGTTTGACACAACAAGTTTTGTGTTTGTTCTTGTTACTTTAAATTACATCACATGGCCTCAAACAATGATTTTGAACAAATCAGTGATAGCAAATGTGTTTTATGTATTGTTAGCCATTGACACTAGATTTTGAGTAGATTTTTGAACACACTTCGGTTGATCTGCCATTTAGGCACAGTTATTGAATGATGGTGATAATCTTAAAATGGACAGATCATAATTTAGATACATAATCTAACAGTAGATACTGTGTCAATTCTGCTGACCATTACATCTGTGATTTCTCTCCTTTTGATGTAGCCTTAGGCTGAACAGAAGCTTCTAATGCTTTTGAAATGCCGCTTTGTCTTGCTTTCTTATATTTCCAACCCTTTTAAAGTCTGGGAACAGGTGTGCTTCAACCGTATCCAGTTTTTTTAAAGTGCATTGGTATTTCTAAGAGGCAAGCCAACCTAAAATTGCACCAGACAGAATAATGTCAATGGAGCCGTTTCCCTGTTTGTTTTTTCTAACTCAGACAAAGAGTGCATAAATAAAATGTTTTGTAATAAAAAACAGCTTTGCATTAGTTTTTGTGCATGCCTCTTCCTGCTATTTTTGTTTCTCTCTTGGGTGTTAATCACTGTCAGGTGTCTCACTGTGGCGCAGTCTCTGCCACATCTCAGAGCTCAACAACAGAGCTGCAGTCACGGAGGATTAGACCTCCAGCTAAAGAAACGCAGTAACGTCTAATTTCTTCCCCAGAGAGCTGCTTCCATAGCAGGGGCTGTGACGGATGCCTCTGCCCTAGATCTCTGGGAGTAGGTCCCCTTTGATATTAGCTGACTCGTGAAGCACTCAGAATGATGATGCCAAGGTCATTCCCATACTGTCGACTGTCGTCTCATGAATATTACGATTAAATGAAATTTTCATGACTTGAGGTAATGATAAACGGAATATTGTTTGTGTGTGTGTCTCTGAAACTAAAACAAGAAAAACTAAAGCATTCTCTGTTTATGTTCTGTAAACCCCAGCTCTTGTAGATCAATAAGTGCAATGAAACTCGGTCTAAAAGGATTTGTCTGTCATCAGATTCTGGGTTGAAGATGAATATTTCGACCAGCTTCAGGTCTGAGTAATTACATTACCTTTCCTCAATAGAAGTTAGCTGTATGCCACATGCTGCATTAGACCAGTTTTGCGCTCCCCAGGGGACAGTGCTGCATCGTTAACTTTGTTATTTCACAAAATTCACAGGGGATTTTACAGTAAACAAATTGATCTTGCCAAGCATGAGAACAGTTTTGGCCCCTAATCAGTCGTCCCTCTTTAATTTGTGCTTTTAATTGAGTAGTTTTATGTGACGGCCCTAGAGAATACAATCAATTGCGCTATTACGGTTAGTCAATAACAATACAAACAAGTGATGGAGTTTATTTTTTGTTTTGAGAACTGAATGACACTTGTCATTTACAAGGACCACCTGATGATAAAAACAATTGACTACTTTCCTTTTAGTTATAACCTGCACTGTAGGACAATTCAAGTAAACTACCACTAAAATTGAGTTTAATTGCTGCCTTACATTTTACATCTAGACCTAAAAGAAAAATATTAGGCTTGTCAGTTACAACCTGCGGTGATAAGTTTGTTGTATTTTTGCGATCACTTTGAAGTTACTTACTGATAGGAAAAATAGCACTGAAACTCCGAAAACATTTCTTAGTGTAATGATCAACCTGAAGTTATTCAAATTAGTTTGTTTCTGCAGACCTCGAAAATTACATCTACTTCAAGCTGTCTCTGCCCTGTCATTATGTAGCCAATTTAAAGACCCCTGCTTCTCGTAAATGGGGCCACCCCGAATACATGTCATCATGTATTCAGTTGGAAACGTGTCTCATTCCATATGGCCTATGCTCTCACTTTATATATTTATTTTATTGTGATCACACAATGGTTTCTCTTTACAAATTGAGTTGTTCTGTGCTCTGTGTGCGCTCTTCAGGAGCTTGACATCTCACTGCAGGGCTCAGGAGACGACTCTCACATGATGAACAGATAGAACTTTTTCTTCTTCTATTGACAGTTGTTCTCTCCAGGTCAGTCTTCATTATTTGTTCTTCTCTGAGATGAACTTGTTTGGAGAAAAAGCTTCAAGGTTTGTTTAATGGTGCAAACAATGCTTTGACGGATGTTTGTAAATGCTGAGGTTCATTTCTTATCATTTATCATACAAGCAAACAATGTGTTGGGTTTTAATGTCACCCACGTGTGTGAAGGACAAAACCGTTACCCCAGGGCTCACGACCGAAACTATCAGTCAGAGTGGAGATGGAAAGCACAGATAAAGATGGTCTCCCCTGGACCGCTGTTTGTGTACCCTGGACAGGAAATCGATAGAAGTGGCTTCAGAGACTGTTTTACAGTCAGCGCACCTCTCCGCTTAAATGTTTGTCTGTTTTAGTGAATAACACTTTTCTGCAAACTATTACCCACCACGAATGAAGAACAAATGCGAAACAAATAAACTAGGCGGCGACCCATCTTGCCATTGTTTGTGCTTACAGATGGAATCCTGATAGCGTGGAAATTTTCTTTACGCGGCGCCAAAGAAAAATCTATCACGGCCGAGCCATTATACTACCAGCTCAGAGGAAATATTGCATTCGTCTCTGGCTTGTTTCATCCTGATCTTCCTTGCTTGCCAATCATCAGGCGGATCTAAAGGTGGCTCAAGAAAGCCGTTGCTTTCATTGTGCGGTGATAAAAGAGGGTTTCCTGACCGTCGTGTATGAAAGGTTATCGCTGCCTGCGCAATACCTCAAAAAGCTACAGCAGCCAAAACAGTATCGCTGCTCATCCTGTAAACAAATAAGAAAAATTTTACCGCTCTAAAACACTAACGCACTTCTGATGTGGTCATATTTCTATTACGACCTCATTTTTATGATATAGATATTTCACATTTTATAGATACCCAGGGAAATTCTTTCAGTAGGCAGGATTTTATGGTAGAGACGTGAAAAGAAGTAATTACTGTCTCTGTATGTGTGAATGGTGAACGAAAAAGGCTTCTTTATTCTAAACAAACAATGCATGTAATTGTTTGTTTTACTGGCTGCTCTAGCCGAAAGGCTTTGTGCCGTGTCTGTGCTGTCATTGTAACAGATACGATGTTAAAGTGGTGTAGGCATTGTTAACCTTTTACCTTAGTGTGCCAAAATAGATTTGAATTAGATGAAATTGAATTTTCGCTTTAGATTCAGACCTACAACCCAAAACGCTCCTGCAGCTTTTAAGCAAATTATTTTTGCTTGTGCAACTTCCTTAACAAAGATGTGTGTTCCTGACAAAAGATCACACTTGTCAGTTTGCTGTTTGAGAGCACCAATAAAAAAGAAAAGCAGAGTTTGAAGTTTAGTGAAGCAGATGTGGTGCAGCTTCACATCGCTCACCTGATTTTAAGCAGGACAGAAATAGAAAAGAAAGCACACGCTCTCTCTTTGTAAATGTTGCTTTGCCCCCTCTCCCCCTTACCTCTGTGACTCCGAACCCTTTGCTTGACTCTCAAGGGAATTCTCCAATCATGGACGTTTGTTTCTCCCCATTGAAGCAGGTTAAGTTATTTCATAACCACTTTTTTTATTTTACTGTCGCTAAAGTGTAGTGTTGAGCTCACATCTGATTCTGGTTCATGAGATTACATTCAGTTTCACAGCTTCCAATGTATATACACCCAAATCACTCAAAAACACATTTTTAGACACTCCTAGTGTAGACGGAGTGTTAGGGAAAGCATCCATAAAGTGTCTACCATAAAGATTACTGACCCCATGTCACACTGTCTGCCTGGTGTGACTTTGAGCAGCAGATGAGTAACCTGAGAAACACTTCCTTCCTCTGCAGGACATTGATTGATTGATTGGCCATTCACAGGATGTCATGTCCTTCAGACCTGAGCAGAAAAAACAGATAATACAGACTTTGGACTGGCATTTTCTACCTAGATATAGGATGCCAGTTCAGAAACAGGCCCGCTGTCTCTACTCTGCACACATAGTTATGATAAAGAGTGCCTTTTTATTTAAATGTATTTTAAAGATATTTATTTGCCTGCTTCCTGGTATGGTCCATCATTACCCACAATCCTGTAGCAAGTTCCACCACAGAAATGGCAATAGGATGTGGAGTCTTTGCAGACTAGATACTGTATTTGTAACTAATAACTAGCTACCCTTTTAAGTACAGTCTTTTAAGCATCACTGTTGGGCCCTATTGTGAAATATTAATTGCATTGTATATACCAATCACACTTATATGTATACAATGTATTCATTCTTTCAGAAAATTGCTCATGGTGAGTTACTGCTCTGTATGTTGTATGCACTCATTTAATTAAATGCCAGTTTGAATGGCAATGGTCTGTAAGCTAGTCTTTGGAGTGGTCTTATCCGTTATTAATCCTTTATTTTTGTCCCTAATCCACATTCTGTTTGTTCGACACGAATGGCCAGCAGACAGCACAGGACATGGCTGAACAGCAGGACAAACTGTTGCTCAAATCTTTGTTCAAATCTCCATCTCAGAGATGGATGCAGTTCAGAAAGACTTCATAGAAGAACTGCTTCATGTTCATAGAAGTTCTGCCAGAGCGGTTTAAATATTAAATATTGAAGGTTTAAATGAATGCAAAATGTCCCTGTAGAGACAAGAGACATTCCTGTCCCTCTCTCTCGTTCCTATTTTGTCCAGAACTTTTCAAATATTTGCTGAGTCTCCCGGCACACAGGGGCCCGTAGCATCGCTGCCATTTTCAATGAGCTGGCTCTCATTTTAAATGTTAATTGCCTTTGCTGAGCCTCCTCATTACACCCCCAGTAAATGATATGCTGCAGTCTCTGTGAAAGAGCTCTCATTTATCCTCAGAATGTGATAAAAGATCCATGCAGGTTTACCCGTATCTGCAAATTGGCGTTGAAATGAATAGAAATGCTCTTGATAATTGTCAGCTCTTTGCATATAGCTTTTAACTTCATTTGTAGTCTGTATGAAAGGACATCTGTTCCTTTATTGAAAACTAAAGTCTGTAATTTTGTTAGATGTGTTTTGTCCACACAAAATATGCAATATCATTTGTAGGTTGATTTACTATGTGACTAAGGGAGGTATAGTTCGAAATCTTATATTTATATTTTTTATATTTTAGCTTACATTTGAAAGGCCATCATTATTTTTTAAATTCTGTGTGGTGATATTTGTGGAGATGAAATTGCATACTTTAGTTTTTTTTATAAACCTAGGGGTTAGGGGTTGTTGGTGCCTGTTTTACTTTTGCACAAAAATATTTGTTTTTGCTCTATTTATGTACTGCAGTAACCAATATTTAGCACTGTGCATGTCTTCTAGGTGAACTCTTCCAGAAAGATCTTTTCACCAGGGAGCTCATGCATTTCTTATTTTTAGCTGAATACGAGCCTTACACTCCACCACAGAACTAAAAAGTCACGAATTGTGTTCAGGTGACCCAGCCCCTGCGTTTATTGTATATTTTATGACAATAAATATTCAACATTTCGCAGTCATTCATTACTTAATCACAAAACCTACTCTGGGCTTGTTGTAGTATTAACACACAGTCATTTGATACATTTGTGAAAAACAGTACAAATGTCTTTTTCAAAATGCTTCGGAAGGATTGTTGGAAACTATTCCGAGGCAACAAGGTATTTTTGTCTTAAAAATGTAGATATACATTTTAGTAGTGTAATTATTTAATCTCCTGTAACTTCATTGTTTGGTGCCTTTGTTTTAGCCAGTGTATTGTAGGTCACTTGAATCATTCGTGGTGACTTTGGAGACAGAATTATTCTTCACTGTCTGTTTTTACATAAGCATGTTTCTGCGCGGATTTGTTTGGGGCAAGGAAGGGTGATGTCAGACTCATTGCTTGTAGAGAGATGAGTATGCCAATCGTCAGAGCCTGAGGCTGTGCACCTCCACCGTAAGCTTGGCTCCAAACACCACACACTGTAATGCCATCTGGCATAAAGGTTACAAAAAACTGATCCAGAATCTGCGCTTTAGTTTTACAGAGCTAAACTGAGCCCTGCATCTCTTAGACATAGAGGAAGTGTTAAAGGTTCCTCCACTGTTTTTAGACTACCTCAGGTTACCTCCATAAAGCGGTTTACAGCAAGTTTTATTCGAGACAGAATAATTCAGTTGCAGGCCTGGCCATTGTATAATCAGACAAATGCTCTGTTCCAAATCCTATTAAGCTGCCTATGGAAGTGGTATTTTAAGGGCTGCAAGGGCTGATAGGCATCTTAATAATGGCGTTCTCATAAGATATCATTTTAGCCAAATTTTAAAGTGCCATTGATGTATCCTTCACAGAGTAGAAAATTCCAGGTATGCACTGTGACCAAGTTAGTTAAAATATCAATTCAAAGTAATAGATGACGTGAGGGAAATATATTGGTGTTTCATTCAAGGCTAGCATTAAACGCTACTGAATGTTTGCGCATGCAGAACGATATTTGTGCTGTCTGTAGAGTGTAGAGTGGTCGGTTACATGTTTCTATGATATTTAGGCTACTGCCTGCCATGTAGGTAGCAGACAACAAGATAGCGCACTAGGTTTTGGTATGTGATGCCTGATGTTTATACCGGGAAGCTGCAACTCCGTCACTTTTAACTTCCGCTTGTTCGGATGCGTGTGATTTTTCTCTTGCACATTATTCCTCCATTTTTCGTCATGCAACTTTCTCGATCTGTTTGGGATGAGAGGGCTGTTATTTCCTCAGATGCCTGAAGGTGAACTGTGTGGCAAAGGTAACAGGAAAAGTAACAGTGTCTCTGGGTGACACTTAAGCTCCCAAGAGTGTTTACAGACAAGCTCTTAAAATGTTTATTGTTAGCATGTGAGTATGTAAAGAAACCACAGAATGTTCACAGAAACCAGGTTTATGCATAATTTCTTCTCATGAAAAATAGGGATGTCAATTGATTGGAAGTTTTTTATGATGTGCTATTCAAAATATATGCAAATATCAATAAAAGCCCTGAAGATAATTTAAAGACACTGTATTATTGTTGCATTCGGTCTTTTTCAGCTATTTTTGACTTGTCTTTGTAATGTCTTGGCTTCTTGCCATCTGCAATGTGTTTTTAAGTTAGTGTGGCAAGTGTAAAACAGTTTAAATGTGTTGTAGGACCGCTGCATTTTCTTGCCATTCTGCCCTGCCAGGTCTCAATATATGTAGTTTGATGTAGTTAATGTGTAGTTGACAATGCGCATTCCCTGCTGGAGCTGAACTCCATGTGGAATTAGTAAAAATAGGCATTTCTTCTACATGGTGCTTCAAGCTTGAATCTCTCAGGTGGTAGGAAGATTTCTCATTATGGAACATCACAGTCCTAATGAGATTATTTATTTTTTGTTAAAGAATAATGATCTTGGTAGTTAATTTTATCTGCACTAAGTGCTATTTCTTGACCATGGGTGTTCATCCCTTTATCTGTGATTAGTCAATAACCTGGCTGAAGGACTGGCGCTAGATTACCCAGGATGCCAAACTGTGTGCAGCAGCTGACTAGCGACCGGTTGCCCTGGAAACCTCGAATTTCAAGCATTTAGACCAGGTTGAGTTGATGTTCAAAGGGGCATTGGTACAAGAGGGCAGCTAGCAAAAGTTAATTGCTTTTGGATATTCAACCATAACGCCATCAAGAAGAGTTTGTGCAGAGGTGGAAAACATTTAAAAAGTTTCATAATCCTTGCTTTGCTCAGAATAGCAGGCCTTTCATTGATGTTCTTGGGAATACGCTCCTCTGCTGTTGCATGGACATCTGGGATTGGAGCTTAAGTCTGCTTCAATATGATCGCACAATAGATGGATCTTAGGTGTTGGGTGGGGGGATCTACAGCGAGAAAGCACTTACGAAACCAAAATCCTCAGTACAAAGAGAAGAGGTGAAAAGGCAGTAATTTAACCACATGCCTCACTCAGCAGAAAACGGATTAAAATGCGCTGTGGCTTATCTGCCACTAAGACCTTGACTGTTGGTTTAGCAAAAACACCGCCAAGGTCACACCTTTATTAGGTTCTTTTATGTGTTAATGACAATGACAGTGCTCATGTTCACACCTTCTGCTCCTCTTTAGGACTTACTGTGCTAATGAACAGGCATGTCCTGGTTTACAATATGACGAGGTGAGTGAGGGACAACTTCAATGTGTCAGCAGCTTAGAAGGGTGAAAGCTGGAGAACATGCAGGACAAAATCAATACCTGGGAATTTGGGGTAAATTGGTAAAAGTGACTTGTTGTACTCATACAGCTTTGTAATGGCTTCAGGATCTTAATTAAAGCGTCACATTTTATACTGATATAATAATATATCAGTATATTATAATAATATATATATATATATTAATACTGATGAATCCCAATGAGACCCTTTAGTTAAGATCCTTTAGTTTAGTCCATGCACTGCCATACACATTGTCTATGTTTCTATATATTTCATGTGAGCGTGTACATGTGTGAGACAGTTACATTCAGAGGACTCTTCCTTTTCTTCCAGTCCATCTATTCACTCTGCCCTCTTCTCTGAGTGGACTGAAAGAAGCTTCAGGTCTCTATTGTTGTGAATGAGATCTGTGACGACTGACTCTCCTGCAGTGTAATGAGGCCTGTACCTACTCTCCAGCTATATAGAAGCTGATTGGAGTCCTATGGACGCTGAGGGTCAAATCAGAGCTCTATTCACATCACTGCCGTGAAGCAATTCAATGTTTTTTCTTAAACTCAAACTCTGGTTTTATTTAGATTAAAGGTCCCTGTCACTACTGCTACACAATAGTGCTGTGATTCAAAATTTTGATGAGTGATATTAAAATAGCTAACAGGCCTTTATGAATCTGAGATTGGCAACACTCTTAGAGGTATTTACAGAGCCAACACACTTATTTTAACACTACAGAAGACATTTATACCCCTAAATATATACTAAGATTATCATCGTCGAGACAGTGTCATCGATTTTGCAAATGTGAAATTTTACCAGGTGCTGTTCCAGAAATGTTAAAGGGAGATGAGGCCTATTAAAACCCCATTGTGAGCCATAATTATGAAGACTTTTGTGTTTGGGAAATCTTTTGAAGCCATAATTTAGTTTTTGTGCAATGCACAGACTGAATTTGAAAATCCACTTTAAATGATGTACTATCTAGTACAAAATATTGTGTTGGTAATAGTGATTTTAACTAGAGGGAGGTTAACACAGTTGTTGAGCGTAAGTTCTGGTAAATGAGCACAGCTGTTTATAAAAGGCGAGCAATTAACAATTATGAACAGCCAGCCTTGAACAAAGAGCTGTGTCATGCTCTGCCTTTTAAAAAACGAATAATTTCTGTTTTGGTTATTTGTTTTATTCAAATAGAATGTGTATCCTTTGAATTGATTCAAGAGTCGTACGCACACTCTGAGCACAAGGACAGCACACACATCAAAGCTTTACAGAGGTACTAAGAGAGATTAGTATTCTTTCCACTCTTACAAATGGCTTTAAGCAATAGGTTCTGAATTATGGGCAAGGATAATGCTGTAGGTAAAACCAGGAAGCACATCTATCTTTCATGTTCTGTCAATAGGTTATAATAGAGGAAGACCAAACAGGTGCTTGTTAACAATTTTGACATTGCACATTTCATCATCCATATCAATTACATTATGAAGGAAGTGGATGAGAAATAGACATTTAAAAATTGCAACAGCACTAACTACACAATGTTGTGTGGTTGTGTAATTCTAACTAGAAGATTGTGTGAGTGCGTTAAAGTAATAACCAAAGTGCCCAAAACTGTTTCCATCTTGCTTGTGAATGACACAATTATTCAGTCACATGACTGATGCACATCAACACGATTTCATTCAGTAAATGAGTATCGTAGTTATACGATATACATGTCTTGTTACTGTATAAAACAAATACCCACCTCCAGCGAATGTAATGTTTTGTACTTTTTGGGGAATGTTTAGTAATGTAATTTTATTTTGGTGTGTCAGTTACACCTATTTTGATATTTGATATTTTAGTTGATAGATCACTTCTTAAAATAATGCAGAAATGGAGTGCACAAAATGTTGCATACATTCATATTTCACCAGAAAAGGTGAATGGTAAATATCTTTGAACCAATGAAGTAATCAATATCAAGGAAAGGCAAAGTGCTCTCAATACATATCAAAGTACATTAGTCATTTTTCTAAATCTACTTCCTCAAACATTTTATTAAAATCTCCAAGGCCTGAAAAGTGTTTCAGTTGAGTAGGAGGTGAGAGAGTGGGTTGTTTTCATGAAGCCATCAAAGAGAGTGATTGGAAAAATAATCCACAATTACGGTGTTCCCATCTTGCAAAACAGAGCGAAAAAAGCAGTCTTTAAGTGTAGGGAAAAACAAATTGGCATAATGTTGAAGCCAGCCTTGCTAAAATGTTCCTGACTTTAAATGCTGCTGTCTCTAAAGTCTCATTGCAAACTGTCTGCCTCTACACAGTGTCATGACCACTGTTTGGTGTGTGTTTGTTACTCTTCTCAAGGCTGCAGTCACTCCTGTGTCCTCAGATAGCAGGGTGTCTGGGTAATGGAGGAATAAATGTTGTTGTTTATTGGTTTGAGAGGGCAAAAATCTAAAAGAGAACAAGTACAGAGTTGCTGTACTTCTTTTCTTTTAGTCTGCGAGACTGGCATATGACGGAGGTGAGGGACGGCTATATATATGCGTTGTTGCGTGCTGATTGGTTGGATTACATGACTGTGCTCCTCCCGAACTTAGTTAATAAAACTACATTTCTGTTTTTATTATTTGATTTTGAAAGTTTATTGTGGTTATAATGACTCTTCAGTTTTGGTACAAAAGCCCTGCACTTTAATTTTTTGAGTCCCTTTCACTGTTACACAAGTTAATCTTTAAATTGTTAGTCATATAAGTAAATGTATAACTATAATTGTAAGAAAACCTAAGTGTAAGACCCAGGGGACAAGTTCATGCTAGGAGTATTTTACAGTTAGCAAGTAGTTTTCTTAGCCAAGTATCTCACGCCACCTCCTTCACTCCACTTAAGACCGCTGAATGGTTACATCACTTGTACATCAGAGAATGTGAGCATTTAGCCCAGGTGTTTTCCTACAATTTTTTAAGCCCACTGTGCAGAAGGAAGGCAGTACATGCGGTAGAGATTTATTAAATTCAGCCATTGAACCTGCTGTAAATGATAGACTTGGAGAGAACTACCAAAAACGACACAAAAATAATCATCTCCCAAGCATGAGACATGACAAGTGAACAGACATGAAAAAATAGAAGAATCCAAGCCGGGGAAAATTGGATTTTCAAGAATGCCTTGTTTCAAAAAGGGAAAAAAATAACCAGTTAGTGAAGCAGACTGACTTTTATTAGTTGAGTCATTTAGCACTATTGAACCATAAAGACGGCTCAGTGATATTATGTTAACCTCCTGTTTCACATGCAGACTGCAGATTAAATGCAATTAAAGGGCTTTTGTACACTCTACACTGCTTCCAGGTCATATCATATACTAATAACCATCACTTCAGTTATGACTGATGCATTATGGTAGTGTGAGAAAAATATCATGTGGCATCAGCAATAACGTGTAGGTTTCTCATTTTGTTTATTTACTGTCCTCCTTGGCTCCTTGTTTGTAGATCAATAAGTTTGAGCTTTAAATGGAAATGACAAAAATGTATGGTGACAGTATGGTGTCAGGTTAATGATTAGGTGTTTAATAAATGATATTGAAGTTTCTTTTCTGAAGGCCAGCCTCGCTGATCTGTTTATTAGGGGTTTTTGACTCCTCCTGGTGCTCTAAAAAATGTCTGAAACAGCCAACATATGCAGGAGATGTTTTTTAAATATGCGCAGATAACTCAACAATTACATAAAAAGGTTCTTACGATTTGTTTGAGGAGTAAAAACGAAAGCCAGTCTCCACACAGGATCCGTACATAGCTTACCGTCCCTGCTGCTTTTTGTATGGTTCAACCCTGTAGTTTCTTGTACTCAAATTCCATTCAGGTCCAAGCATTTGTAAGCTACTGCGAAGTTTCAAAAAAATGTTCCACACTCCAGCAGGGCTTTCAGTGTTTCTTTGTACATTTCTAAAAGAAGGAGAGACACGAGCAAAACTAGAAGTTTAGGACCATCATCTCCCCCCCGGCCACTCACTCACCTTTGAATGCATCATCATTCCCACCCTGCTGAAAAAGCTGCGTCTGAGCAGAAAGCCCCCCACTGGGCAGGTGAGTGAGTGGGCAATAGAGTGGACATGATTGACTCTCCTCCACTTTTCTGCCCCCCTGCTGCAGTCCGAAAGACAGAGAGAGACCTCTTTCTACTCTCAAGCTCCTGTGCTAATTAAGGACTATTATCCAACACAGCAGGTAGCACCTAAAAGATAATTGTCCACCGCGACAACTAAAAGGTTCAATCTGGAGGCTAAGACACTGATGGTGGTAAAGGTCACCTGGTATTATATACCATGCTCATCTAATTAATGCGACCAGATGCCAGAACACCTGTGTTAATTCAGAATCAAAAGCAGGTGGGGTATGTTAGCTGTTTTTATTTAATTTTTACACTTGTGTTTTACTGATGACAACACATTTTGAACTTTGAACTTAAAATCTAGGTTACAAGTCTCACTTTTCAAATTTCTTTATTTGAATTCATCTTTAAGATTTTTTTTACTTTAAGATCCTAATTGACATTAAATGCCTTTCATTCATAAATATATTTTTAGATGAAACAAATTTTTGTTTGATCTTTTTTTTATTTTGTTTATTAGCTAATATATGTTGTGGAGCATTCAGTTTATTACATATCTTTACATACAGTCCCATTTGTGGCCCCTTTATACAACTCATTAAGCGTTCAGCACACAATGAGCTGTAGATTGACTTGGAATGGCCTTGGCTATTCATTGATTTAATTTCTTTCTCAGATAATGAAAGACGCTGACTCGCACCGAGAGTGTTTTCAGAACAATAGTGGCCATTGTCTCCCAGTCGATGAAGAAACAACTTATTATGTGAGTATAACACACCAGCCTCTGCCAACTAAACCAACCAACTAAAACATGCTGGATTCACCCATAAGGGGTTTCTTTATATAGCCCATAGGGGACTGCTTATGGTAATTTTACAAATATTTTATGCATAATTTAGTTTTCCCATTTTTTATTTAAACATACGTTTGTTTGTGCAGTGTTTGTGTAACACATATATTGTACAGTGAAGTGTCTTTTAATGACCTTCTGAAAGGTCATTTCCTTCACATTTATGCATTTGGCAGATGATTTTAGTCAAAGCAGTGCAGTTGTGCATTTGGGATATACAGTGTTTCAGTCTATGCATTTCCTGGGAATTGAACCCGTGACCCTGACATTGTTACACCTGTAGCTCATTGCTCTACCAGCTGAGCTACAGGTGCACTCATTTCAGTACAATGCGGTCCTGCAGTGCCACTGGGTTTACGATCAGCCACTTGCTGTTAATGTTCTCCATGTGTCCATGTGTCTGTTTTCTTGCATCTATGATATCATGAGTTGAGAGACATATTGATCTTGCAAGATTGATTTGGACAGAGATTATACAGCAACATCACATGATTTATTCAGGTCAATATCTCAAGGCAGGCCAGTCCCAGCAGGCGCTGCTCCATAGGCATGCCGTCCTTTAATCATTGAAGATGTCAAAGGATGGTTATAAAGTGCAAACTTTGCTTTTTTAGCTAACAAGAGTCAAGCGCTGTACACTTCACTTAGACTAACTGTGATGTCCACATATGACTGAGGCTTTGAAATACACTGATCTGTTTTGTGCATGCACTTCACAGGTAGCACCTGCATGCACAGTACAAAGTCGTACATTTTTAGAATCCCAGTTGGTGGATGTGTTTGTGCCTCAGAGCTGTACATCAAGGGTTTTAAAATTCTCCCAATCCCACTCACATAACAGAATTAAACACACTTCATTAATTGCACTTTAAGGTGGCAAAATCATTTAAGAGTAACAACACATTTTACCGTTCTAACTAAATAGTATTACAGAGCAAAGGGGCTTTAGTTTTGTATTTTAATTATTGTTGGATGGTCCAATTTAATTTCCCTCCCTGAATTCTGTCAAAAAGAACTGCCTACTTAGACAGAAAACGGCTGCCTGACTGACAGTAAAACAACTTTTTACACAGTTGTGCATTGCATTTTTGATGAGGTGAGATGCACGTTGTCATAGGCAGGCCGAATGATTTGTGGTACTGTGTTAAGCCGGACACAATAAACTGGCTGAAACACTTAAGTACTGCACACTTAAAAACTGTTTCTATCGACTGAGCAGATTATAGGCTTTGACAGTCAGAAGAGAGAAGCACAGATCTAATAGTGAGTAAATCCACTACACAAACTTTATGTTTGGACATTCTGCCAAACCAACGAATCTATCCATTTATGTACTAATATACATTATGTATATACTATATTTTATTCATAACTATATTTTATAGTATTATAGTATTATGTACTAATACCAAGCTTAAATTTAAAAAAAAGAAAGATAAAAACAAATCTTTATAACCTATAGTAACTCAAAAAAGTAACCATGATTGGCTTATGCTGCTCATGCAGAGGGTCAGTATTTCCTCTCAGGCTGCAGTCTGTAAATCCATCTGTCCAGACACTGACAGCCAGTGAGCGCTGGAGCAACACAGCAGCTGCCTGATAATGAGACACTCTGCATCAAGACATCAAACACATACAGACAGATAATTGAGCAGAGGGAAGAGACGTTCGTAAAATTAGCCATTTTAAAGTACTTCCCTTAGTCACTGTGTGTCTTGATGCACACAACAACTAAAACACAATAAACAACTAAATCATCATACCTGCCAGAGGCTCACACAAAAAAAGCTGTATGCATAAATGCTTGCGTTTTAGTTGTTTTGTCAATACATTATCGACTGAATAAAATGTGTCCACTTTAAAGCCTCTCGGTGGCGCATGACCTGTTTGTTTATGGTGTGGCGCTGTGCTGTCCTGCCTGGTTGGAGAAGGATTGATATTATGGCTGCAGGAGGTAAGTTGAAGGAATACAAACAAAGGGCCTTGGCCCCGCTCTCCAGAGAGACACAGGGCCACAGTCACTTCACACTGGGTCACAATGACATGCAGTGAACCTAGGATGGACTTTTTATTAAGCAGAGAGACATTTATTATTTATGGGCAGCTGTGTTGTAAAAAATGTGCATGAATGAGTTTTCTGTCTTTTATTTTATTTAGAAAGAAGAAAAGAAAATCAGCCGGTGACATTTAGGTTTTGTTCCAGTTGAGAATGTCTTTCTTTCACGTTCATGGTCTTGGAAGGACAAAGTGAAAATGAAACATTGAAACAAAAGGAAATGAAACAAAAGAAAAAAATAATGCTATTGGAGGGCCGAGGAAGAAAGGTTACTCTCAAATTTGCCTTGCTGTTGCTGTATTCTTGTTAAAACAGGAAAGAGATGCTAAAATACATGCTAACTATAGTATTATACTACACATTAAAGCAAAGAGGTCTTTTATTAATTGTTTTTTGAACAAAATATTATTTATTTTTATATTATTATAATTTTGGTCATGATGAACCATCATTGTGGACATGCTTATACATGACACTGGGAACTGTCATACGATTGTTTTAGTAGGCATTGATGTTTCCAAAGTTCTAATTAAAGTAGCAGGTAATTATATTTGTTTAATAACAGCTGCTATCAGAATGGCTGCTTTACAATAGTGGCATATATTGTTGCGAAGGACAGTAATGGAAATGCTTTTTAAAGAAAAAACATTAAGAGTCTTTCCAGGAATTTTGAATTGAAAGCTTCCTGTTTATCAGCTTTGAAGCAGCTGTTTCCATTACAGGGTTTCCATCTCCTCCACACCCTCTTCACTGTTGTTTAATTCATGACTACCAGTCAAATAATGATACAATGCTTGTCTATATTACAGGGTGACCTCAAGCTTGACCATTTCATGATCCCTCACATCCTGACCATCACAAATCAAACGAGCTGGACTGCGAAAAAGAACCAAATTAACCAAGAACCAAGTTGCTCTGGACTGTCTGCTACACACAAAACACTAATCACATTTCGATATATGAAGTGGTTTCAGTAAACATCAATAAAACATTATTCTTAAGGCCAGAAAGGTCCCAAGAAAAAACGAACTTTGACCCCTTTACTGAAGTTTGTTAGTGAGAGGAAGCTCTCAATCCTCTTCAGGGTAAATGCATTTACTCATGGTACAAAGTGAGTTTCTATATACTTGATTTGCGAACGAGCGCAGCCTGTCAATGAAAGCTTTTATTATGCATTGAAACCCCAGCCGATCATGCGAGGTTAGAGCAGCAGCACAGAATCTGTGCACGCCTGAAGTGAACTGACGTTAGTCTCAAATCTTCCACATCCAATTCATTACATTGAAAGTGTAACTCAGTCATGAAATAAATGTTTGTACTTTATACGGTAAGATCTGTCTGCTTGCACAAAAAGGACAGACAAGTATAAAGAGTCTTTCTTTCTCTCTCTCTTTCTTTCTCTCTCTCCCTTTCCATCTGTCTAATTGTCTGTCTCTGTTTATGAGAAACCCAATGCAAGCAACATACCAAAAAATAAACCTCACCATGTCTTGTGGATAATGAGGGGGAGAGTTTTTTTTGTTTATTTGGTGGGGACAGCTGGCTAGATTACCTTGATCTCACCCTGAAAATATCCTGTCTAACTAGTCTTAAGCTGTTTTCATGAGCTGATGCAGAACATGATTTGGCATTCTGAAGTAGAATTGTCTCATTGGTTTGTTTATTGCGTGATTGTTCGTTTATTCATTCATTTACTAATTTAGCATTTCACCAAGACAAAAGGTCAAATTATAGAGAATATTGTATTACTTCCATCAGAAAAGCCTCAGAATTTAACATGATTTTACACAATTTTGTCACTTAGCTGCAGGATTTTTGCTGTTTCTATAATTTTTGCTGAGATATACTTGTAAAACGGACATGTGGAATTCAAGAGCTATTTGACATTTACTGAATTAATATCCCTTACTGTAAAATTACATTCTCACTGCACCTAATAGACAGACCCAGGATACTGGGGCAGAATAAAACTGCCGAATTTGTTATGAAAAGTTATATTTACAAATATTTTTTTCTAGACAGGATATATATTTATTAGATTACATTGTAATTTTTGTATATTTAAGTTGTCTGTACAGATGTCTGTATTTTGTTTATTGTATAGTTATAATATAGTTTTTCAGATTAAATCCATGTTAGGCAAGTGTCTTAAACAATAATAACAAATCTTTAAAAATGAATCAAATGTTTCATTTTTCACAGTATATCTGAAAGCAGTATATAGCTGTGTTAAGAAGATTTCCTATGCCATATGACAGATGTGTCCTCAGAGCGCATGCTGCCTCATATCACTGGAACAAGGTTAGGATTCATTCTTCACCCTGTCCTCCCCCCTCCGCAGTGCATCCATCAGCCCAACATGATGAAGCCCCGTTTTGCCTCCAATATATGACGGAAAACAGTCTCCTTTGGGAAAGACGTTTTAAAGACAATTTCTGGACTTTAGCTCAGACATGAGGTTTAATCAAATGGAAGATTGTGTCTGGTTAAAAGTTAGTACTTACATCAAATACTGACTGTAGCCTTAGAAGGTGATAGATGCAATAAAATAATGTTTGAATAGCTTTATGAAACACTGCCACTCAAGAGAACAGGGAATCCCGAGGGCTTTAGAAAGCTCTAGAGACACATTATCAAGAGACTGTTGTGTAAAGTGCTGCATAGACAAGGGCACATTTTTAATATAAAATCTAAAAACCATATTTTCTCACAAGCCACTGAATTACAGCTGCAGACAGTGGCTTATCCCAGACTTCTGTGGATGCCTATGGAGACATCCTTTAATGTTAAATATTGGAATATAATACCTTAAAATAAGTGTTGAAACTTTCAATACTAAATCTTTCAATATTACTGGTGTACTTTAATCTAATCGTGTTATGTATTACAGTATCTAGTGTAAAATACCCAAGTATTTTTGTTCTCTAACACTCTGTAGTTTGGTACTGTATATATTGTATACTGATGACTCATTTTCTTATTTTATTATTGACATGCTAAGTAGTTTTAAGTGTAGACATTAGAAGGCTGTTAAAATGAATGCTTTGGGGAAAATAACAATAGCTCCAAATGATCAGGTTTTGTTATGAAATGTGTCCATTTTTAACTATTTCTCCAGCACAACCGTATATTCTGCTTTGTTTTCACAATTATGTCTCACATATTCAATGATTATTACATCTAAAACCATCTGACCAACATGTCAACAGTTTCTGCTGATTTTGTCAGTTTTGCCTATAGAGCAGACCGCTGTGCTATCATTTAAATGAGCTTCCACATTCTGCAGAATAAGCAACAAAGAATAATAATCAAAAGTCTTATACTTCATACTGTAGTAGTTTATAATAGTCTCTAACTGTAGACTGTATGATTGTCATTCTGGGTGGAATTGCAGCTTTGGATGATTTTATTGGTGACAGAAACTACTTGCCATAAAATCTAGTGGGAAAGAAACGGTAATGAAAACATCTGGAACTGAATCACACTTGCACCAGCCATGACTACATCTCATCTGTCAATGCCACATGAAAAAATGAAAAGCTCATTTTAATATTGCTTATCAAATTGTTTTGTGTTAGTAATGTCTCTACTACTTTGTGTTCTTAAATGAATTATTTATATGTTTCCCTGGTCAGTAGTACCTAAATGTGGAACCTTACAAGGTATGATGCAATTTTGGAACCAAAACATTGTTTTGACTTACATGACTACAAGACTTAAACTCTCGTGCTATGAGCAACTGACACATGCAATTAATGGCACATGGCATATCGCTTAACCTAACAACCAAATGTTAGATGATGAGAAACAAATGTTCATGTCAGGCAAGGTATTATATAGAGATGATTATGACACGGTTATTACATGCTGGAAAAAATAGCCTTAATTATCTATTGCATGTCACATTTACATTTAGTCATTTAGCAGCTAAAACATTTTTCAAAAAGAAATGTACAAATGAGGAACACCACAAGCAATTAATCACACAAGTCAACAATATTTGTACCACAATACAGAAGTAATACCAGAATAACCAGTGATATCAAAGATAAAGCATTATTTGCATATGTGTGTGTTTATATCTTGTGGTTTAAGAGATGATGGAGAAATGTTATTAAGGTAAATCGTATCTGGAGAGTCACCGTTCATTGTGATGAAATGGAACTAGCAAACACTGCTTATTCGCTGACTATAGACAGTATGATAAGTTAACATAGGCATAAACACAGGAGTGCGTTGAGTTACAGTATGCAGGTGCTGTTTCAGTCTTTAAGCCCAGGGTCAAAGCCTTGAATATGATGTGGACAGCTACAGGTATCAAGTGGATGGAGATAAAGAGAGGTGTGACGTGAGCCCATTTTGGCTGATTGAATGCGGGACGCACCACTGCATTCTGGGTCATGTAAAAAGGCTTATTCTTGCTAGCTGGAAGGCCAACCAAAAGAGTTTTGCAGTAGTGCAGTCTTGCAATGACAAGAACTCGGACCAGTAACTGTGTAGCATGTTTAGACAGAAAGAGTTTTTTCTTCATGAACGTGTGGGCGTTGAGATGTGGGCAGCGAGGGTTAACTGGCCATCAAACACTACCTTCAGGTTCATGGCTGTTTTGATGAACCCATTGATTTTGTGGTCATCTCATTGGTTGGTTGAGATTACAAGAGGATAATCATTACAGCAGTGATGACACAACACTAAGTAATCTCATTACGATCAAATTGGAAATGAACATTGGGCAGAGTATAATTGTAGGGTCTAACTCTAAGTTGCATGTTAACTGGTTTATGGAATCTAATTTTCAATGTAAAGGGTGACCTATGTATACAAATTCAGTTTGAAAAATACATAAAAACATATTGAGAATAGGAAAATATATTATACATGTAATTAATCTAATGCTTGCCTAACCAACTTCCAAATGATATCAAGTACTTTAAATAAGCATTAACATTCTATATGACCTCATTCAACTTTAGCTTAGTCTGCACAAAGGAGAGAGCAACTTTAAATATAAAGATGAGCCCACTACATAAATAGCCTGCTATTAATGTTGGACTACCATGTGCATTGTTGTTGTTACAATGCATTCATGCTACACATTTTTATTATTGTTTTCCAATCAAACCTACAACCTTTTGTGCTGCTAACGCAACGCTCTACCAGTTGAGCTACAGGAAAACATTGCTGTCTAGATATTGGTATAATTGTTCCTGTAGCTCAGTTGGGAAGTGTTGTGGGTTTATGGGTGGACCACTCATCACAGGCACAGCCTGCACAGGCAAGGTGTTGCCATGGATGCATGTGATGGCAAGTCCGGCTTTGGTGTAGACTGCAGGGAGCACTAAGGGTTGAGCCAGCATGATAGAGCTCAGTCCAGGAGCATGGATACACATCATCTGTTGAGACAGACTCTACACCTCGGGGCTTTTGTTAGCTTTGTTTGCTCGTCACGGACAGCAGCCCCACTAGCCAAGATTTCTCCATTAATGCACCTGAATCTGTTGGCATTGGCCAACCGTCTGACCCTTTGTGTTATGTTGCTCTAGGTGACCACTTCACAATGTGTAGTAGAGTTTCTCTCCATACTTCATTGGGATGTATAAAGCAAATATGTCAGTTTAAACATATTTGAAAGTATGAAATATTTATTAAGGCAGAGGGAGACGTTCATGTGTACAACACCTAACATTTGTAATATAATATGTCCTGTTATTAAGTTTTGTAACTAAGGAACAGTTTTTTACAGCAACATTGCCTACTTAGATGAATCCACAGAACACTGGCTGGTGCACACAGTCACAACATATAGGAGCTATGTTTTATGGTTAAGTCTGTTAATATGTCGGTCTATCTGTAAGTTCAATAAAACTTGTTGGACAACGTTTTGTCTTGACAAACTTATTTTTAGTAAATAAGTAAGTAAATAAGTAAATAATAAAAAAACTCTAGTTAATATGTTACTGTAATAGAATGTATTGTAGTAGAATTTTAATACATTTTTATGAATTAGAATGTAGAATTAGAATGTATAGAATTAAAGATGGATTCTAAATGGTGCCCATTTTCAATATCTGCTGTCCTGTACTGTCCCATAAAGGCTAAAATACCTTAAATAAAACAATAAAAATATTGCTTTCTACAAAAGCAGAAATGTAATTTTCTTGTCATGTATGCTTTTTGGAATCCCCTAAATGTAATAAAGACAATATTAATGCATAGAAAATTTGTTTTTGGTCCTGAATTTTTCATTTTTCAACTTATGCCTTAAAAACAGCTTTACTCCAAAGGTCTCAGCACACAGAGATGTCACTGTGTAAAGCTGATCACCTTTAGTAAAGAAAACTATGCGTTGAGAAGATCCATTTCACATTTGCTTAATTTTGTTTGGCAACCTGGAAAAGGCCATTAACAACACAAAATCAAGATCAATACATTATTTCAATATCTCTAATGTCATCGGGTCCTGGATCAGGAGACGGATGTAAATTTGTGTTGGAGTTGGATGACGCTACCATTAATTCCTGATAAGAAAGGGTCGCTGTACTGCCTTCTTTAATCTCTGACTGAGGATTCTGCATGATAAATGGCCTTTCTTTCTTTCTTTCCCTTTTTTCTTTTGTTATTTAGCTTAAAGAGAAGATTGATTGTTTAGAGTAGAGCGATGCTCCTCATGTCACTCATTTTTGTTGCATTTAGATTCCTTAGGGGTGACATTAAAATCCACTAACCAACTAGTATTGTTATCTAGTCTTGGATGATCAGTCGAACAACCTATGATGACAACTTGTTATGGTCGAGAGGCAGGAAAGCATCTCAAACAAGTGGATTAAGTATGCGAGCCAGAGAGTGAGAGAGAAAAATGTGTGTCTGTGCCTGTGTGTGTGTGTGTGTGTGTGTGTGAGTGAAGGAGACAGAGAGAGCATGAGATCGGAAAGCGTGGGGGGTGTTTGAGTTGCAGCTGTTAGTACCGGTGAAGAGGAAATAATCACAGTGTTGCTTCCTCATGAATTATTAAGAAGCCCCCAGCATCTGCATTTTCATCTGTGGCTGTGAAGCAGAGAGAAAGGTTTTTGATTTTGTGTGTGAGTGTGTGTGTGTTTGTTTTGATAGGTGTATTACTGATGGCAAGCAGGACTCAGCGTGCTGAACAAGTGCTCAGATGAGCAGTCCGAGCGCGGAACCCGGAGCAGCAGCAGCACTGCTGGAACTGGGAGACAAGCAGTCACCTCCACCACACGCGACAGCAAAAGCCTATCTCTCTCATCCTTTCTCTCTCTCTAGTTTTCTCTCCCTCTCTCTCTGCCTGCCTTTTTTTCCTTCTGTTCTTTCTGGAGTTGAGATCTTGTTCACCAGAGCACAGGAAGAAGACCGTGGGGAGAGAGTGGAACAGAGCTTGAAAGCTGTTATCCAAACATCCCAAGCGCAGACCTGGCTGCCCACATGCCGATCGAATTTGTTTGCAAAATCAAATTTGCAGAGGAGGATGAGAAACAAAAAGGCAACCAGGATGGGGACAAGGAGAGCCTGATTGAGGAGAGCTGCAGTCCCCCAGCCAAAGACCTGGCCGGCTTTGCCAATGCCTCCTCGCTCCATGGGATTAACCATATCTTTGTCTCGGGCCGGCTGGGTGTCAGACAGACCCTCTGGGCTTTAGCATTCCTGGTGTCCCTAACTCTCTTTCTGTACCAGGCAGCAAAGTGTGCCATCTCCTACCTGGAGCATCCTCACGTCACGGCACTGAATGAGGAGGCCACCCCTGAGATGGTGTTCCCCGCCGTGACCATCTGCAACGTCAACCGCTTCCGCTTTTCTGCTCTTACCGACGCTGACATCTACCACCTGGCCAACCTGACAGGCTTGCCCCCCAAAAATAAGGACGGCCACAAACCCACTGATTTGGAGTATCCAGCACCGGACATGCAGGATATCTTCAACCGGACGGGTCACCAGCTGGAGGAGATGTTGAAGAGCTGTAACTTCAGTGGACAGAACTGCTCAGCTGAAGACTTCACTGTGGTAAGTTTGAAGAAAGTTTCTGATAATTTACTTCTGGCCTTTGAAACTCACCAGGGCTTTGTTGCAACTTCATGTTTGCTTTTGAGAGTGACTTTAAAGACAGCTTTCTAGAAATGGAAAAAGTTGTAAACATTTTTTTAAAAACACCACCAACAGTAGATGTAAGGAAAAATGTTGCATTGTTGTATTGTAAATGTTGTAAAAGTAAAAGTTGTATTTTTCCTATATATCTGTAGTTTTTAAAAACTGGCAAGAAAATATTCAGTTCTCATTTAAAATTGTAAAGATTGTAGGTGTTGCCAATAAACTAAATATATCATGGTATCTCTATACAGTGTCTATACAGGAAACAGTGTCTCTGAGCATTAGGGTGAGCATTAGAAATGCCATCATCTCTGGTTTCCCCTGTATGCTGTGGTGATTACTCATTTGGACAAAGTTTTGTAAATAGGACACAGACGAGACTTACTGCTGTCATTGTGTTCACAGGAGTGGTCCTGTTTCCCCGCGCTCATGATTTCTCATAATGTACCAACAGCAGCAGGGGCTTCTGTTGTTCCTCTCAGGGGAGAAGAGCAGGGTGTCTTTTAATATTTACTTTTCCAAGACATCTGTTGTTTTATACTGCCACCAGTGTCAGTCGCCAAAAGAGAACGCAACAACAGTACTGCTTTCATAAAACTCCCTCACACGCTCGCTTGTTCTCCTTAGCATTACTGTGCCAGAAGTTACGTTTCTTCAAATGTTGTATTTCAGTCCGGTTGCTGTTGAAATTAAATATTTATATTTAGTGTCTGACATACATGATTTTTGCATTAGCTAAATTGGCTAAAAGAAATGAAACAATTTCCATAGGTCGCCCATGTCCTCTCTGGAATGTGTTATGTGTGTCTATCATGCCATATTTATTGAAGCAATATTGACAAGAAAAAGAGAAAACCACTTTTTATTGATTTTTATTGTTTCTGACTGATAAAGCAATATTAACTTTATTGAAAAATACTTGAAGGCTACATATCATTGTTTAATGTGATTTGTTAATATTCATATTAAGGATTGTGAGAAGTATTTGCTTTTGTTGTGGTATCAAACGTAGTATTGAGATCAGTGAAATTTCACTGTTATTGAAATGTTGATTTTGGCCAACATTACGTTAACAGTTGTTGTTGAAGAATTAATAAACTTCCTCAGCAAAAGGCTTGGTCAAGGTCTACATCATCTGCCATGGAACCAGTTATCTGCATTAGACAATAGCGAGGATTTGTTTTAGGAGATCTGGCATAGGCCGCCCCATGTCAGGACAGACTGAGAGGCATGGCCCGTCGAAAAAAGACTTCCTTATGGATTAATCTGCTTCAAAAGTTTCCTGTTACACTGTTCTCTCCCATCAGCTCTCTGATCTGTGTCTGAGCGGCTGTCATTTAGATTAGTTACGGACATCTTGCTGTCTCCACGCATGACAAGTCGCTTCCTCCGTCCTGCCGTCCATGCAAACCCCAGCAGAGAAACTAGGACCAATTTTAAGAGCCGCCTCTTAGCCTCTCTGGTGTGACTGCATTAGATGTGAGCGCAAACAGGATCACTGTGACTATTCCAGAAGGACCATATTTATCAGCAGACTGACTAATATTTTTTGCATGAAGTGTGAGAGATGACCTTAGATGTAGCCTGCTGGCCTCTGGATGCATGCAGATCGCTAGCCTGAGGGAACAAAAATACCCAGCATGCTGGTATCTAGTTTAGTCCAGATGCTGTAGTTATTTAATGCCTGAATCAGCAGGGAAAGTTGTATATTTTTTGATCAGTCACATCACTGGCGTTTAGCGTTTAGCCCCCCCCCACCACTTGGTTTCAGCAATTGCACTCATAATATCATCTGTTCATTTGTCTTTCTCATGACCTACAGCTCACTCTCATATCCTACAGGTTTTCCTCCAGAGCTACTACCACAGACTCTGCAATAGAGGTATTTTCACATGTCTGAATCATAGATCATCAGACTGATTCTGAGCAAACAAAAGGGCGAAGTAATCAAAGAGAAAATTTCCATACGGGATGCTTCTCACATAGATATTCATTCATTGCTTGGCACAAATGCTTAATTTATGGTGTTTGATTTATGCTAATGTTAACAAACATTTCCATTTTGCCTCACAGAGATAAATGAATTATGTAACAACGTTCAATTCAACATGTAGTGTTTTTCACACTTGATACATTGTTTTTTTCTTTCTGAAAAGCTGGTCACAACAGTTATGCAGTTGTGATATATTATACAAATTTACAAATCAAAAATTGGTCTGTAGTATCTTTACACAGCATTTGTAAAGTCTGTTTATAAAATTTATATTTATTAAAAATTAAGAGGACTTTAGAAAGATATTGTTGTTAACAGGAATCCCAATTGTATTTCAAGTAGTGTGTGTGTCACTGTGTGTGTGTTTTGCGTCATTATTTGTTTCCTGTTCCCCTTGATATGGGGTATAATTAAAATGGTCAGCTATTATTGACTCATGATAATTACTCACAATAGATATAATAATAAGACGTTTAGTCGTAATTGAATATAAATGCATGTGCTTTTATTTTCCCTTCCACCTAACTGTCAGGGGATGATAGGTGATTTAGTTCAGTCCTGCATGTGTGTGGAGGTCTCGGATCTTTAAGCCAGTTCCACAGTGTGTGTTTGCTTTGCTGCTTGCTCTGTTTGCAGACGTATTATGCGATTTAGTTTAATGCAAAGACAAGATTCTTTGTGCATATATTCCTTCGGATAACCAGGACCCAGATTGATTGGGAGGTCAGGGTGAGGACAGATATTATTATAGGGCCCCTGTTGGCATTTGTCATGTCAGTGTGGAACAGGAGTGTTGAGAGGCAGGAAGTTTAATAGATAATTGAATATGTGAGTGTACAGCTCCTGGGGTATGATGACACATTTAATAAAAAAAACCCACTTCAAGATTTTCAGAATGTCAAGCTGGGGGAGATTAGAACAGATTTTCTCAGGTGTCTGTGAGTTTGTACATGTTGTTGCATTAGTGGTAATTGTCCTCATAAACCTTTATTTTTTCTTTCGGTCAGGGCTGTAACCTTGTGGTTAGCATGTATGGTCCAGACACATTCTCTCATTCATCCATAACTGCATTCAAGTATTGTTGCTTATGTGTGCAAGAAAAAGCCACATACATTCTGACATAACCATGTGAAAGCACATCAGTTTTACATTTGTTTACACCCTCGTTGTAACATTGATAAATCTGTATTATTCTAAATAAGTTAGCACATCCGCAGTTAACAATTTACTTAATACATATTTGGCAAACATTTCTGCCTAACACATAGTAGGTTTTTAAAGAAACCAGCCGTCTATGTTCATATAAGATTTTATCACACACTGAGATAAATCTGGTTGTCATTTCTCTTCTGGGTTCTTAATCCTGTTCTGCGCACTTGCATATTTAAGGATATTAATATAAATATTTTAGGAGTGATAACTGCATTCTACAATAGATTTCCTACTGAAACATTCAGGTAGTGGCAGCTGTATTTACATTAAATATGCATAGTGTTTATAAAACAAATAAAAGAACTCGTTCTTAATACAGTGATGCAGCTGTTTATTGTATGCTGATAATTCACCTTGTAGTGCTAGAAAGTAACAGAAGCAGATGTGAATTCCCATGTGTACATTTTGATACTGTTAAACTGTGGACATCCATGATTCTTGTTTACAGCTACAGGACACTAGACTGTTGCCATGGTTACAACAGTTAACCATTATCATTTCAGTAGTGACTCCTGTAAACACATTGATAGAAAATTTAAATAGGATTTACAAAACTTTAAATCTGTGTGGTTTGTTGGTTGTAAATTTTATTGTAAATTTAGAAAAGAATACAGGTGTGAACTTAATAAATCATAATGCGTGAAAATGTTCAAACGGGTTTTATGCGCAAATCATGCATATACATGCTTAGTAAATAAGACCACTGAGCTTTGGTGCTTATGTGGGAGACACAAGTTCGTATCTAGCATGCATCATGTTCCAACTGCCACTCTTCTTCTCATAATTTTCCTGGTATCCCTCTACTTTCTTGCTCAGTAAAACAACAGCAAGCTCTAAGCTTAATAATAATAATAAAAATCCCTTTTTTGAGTGTTCTGCAATGGTGATTTATTTGAGTATGCCCGATGCAGAAGCAGCTGAAAGTTCCTGGAGACGGAGTGAAGTCGTGTCTGCTCGAGGTAAGAGACATGTGAGAGCTATTGACAGTAACAGGTGTTTCACATTGTGTTAGTGGTGGATCTGGCAGTCGCCGCTCCTGAGGTAAGGATGTCTTTCTCTCCGAAAGCAGCCTGAGAGCTCAGCGCTGCGTGAATGACATCAGGTCCCCCTGCGGGCTCAGCGTCTGGCTCTTTTCCGCGGTCCCCTGGCTCTTTCCGTCTTCTTGACAGAAACACAGGACTCAGGGACCGTGAAAGTGACCGCGTTTCCGCTGCTGTGTCCAAACAGCATGTCAATTAGTGGACTGGTTCTGCTATCACGGGTCTCTACAGATTATTGAACCACTTAACTTCTGATACAATAAAATCCTCCTCTCAAAGCCTCAGCCTTTGGCCATGCCGTGTGCCCGCGTAACAGTTTATCTCTTCTTCAGCCCGTCTGCTGATGCGCAGAGACACAATTGCATGTGAGAGGCAAAGCTGTAAACATACTTATCCTTAAGCCATGCCTGCTTTTAGGGACGTGGGGACTATTGTAAGTGTTTATGTTCTTGTAAAGGATACAAGGACAGACAAGGGAAACACACACACACACACACACACACACACACACAACCAATCATACAGAGGCTATTTGAATCCCTGGCAAATAAGTTTTTTATACTAGACACATCAACGGCATTCAATAAGACAACCCACACCTGAGTCTGATCTCTGAATGCAGAGGCGTTGAGAGATTTTTCCCTGTTACCGTTTCTATCATCATCTTCAGAATTACCCAGCCAGCTACATCTGGAAAGTCTGCAGCTCAAGGGACGGCTTTAAACTTGCCAAAAAAACACGGCACTAATGTTTGGAGTCTGAAAACTCCCTCCAGAGTCCTCGGAGACATTAGTTCCCACTTACATTTGTCTCACTCTGACAAGCTGTCCGACGAGCTGTTAGAACGAGTGTGTGTGTGCGAGCGCACATACATGCTCCATCATATACTGATATACTCGCAGCAAAAGATTGATAGTAACCCCTAAATTCAGCTGTTTACTTCACCCTCCCTCCTAAATCAATATATTCCTCTGTCAGATTGCTTCCCAGGCCCTAGCCTGGCATGACTAATTATCTTTTTTCTTTGTTTATGGCGGGACGTCTGCTGTGTTTGATAATGAGAAGCGCAAAACATATGGATATGTTTCCATTTCTTCATATACAGTAGCGCTTATAAGTTTTACATAACCCTTTCTCTCATAACTTCACATGCAACATAATATTTCTAAACATAAGAGGGATCATAAAAATTGTGTTTTGTTTTATTTAGTACTGTCCTAACAAAGCTAATTGAACAAAACAGATATTCATATTTATCCCACAAAACAATATAACACATTTTTCGTGATCATCGTGTACTGCATGAGTCCCTCAGTTGTGCAAACTGGCAAAGCTAGATCTTAACATCATTGAGCGACTGTGGGGAAGAAATAAAATGTGCAAAGCATGCTGGGAAACAGAAGAACTTGTAGTACCTGGAGGATTTTTGTCAAGAACAGTGGGAAGCTTCACAGCTTCACAGAACAAACTGGGACTCATGCACAACTATCAAAGTCATGCACAGTCCCTAATGTTCAAGAAGGCAACAAGCAATATTAAAAAAGACAAGGGTATCCAATGTTCTGAACAGAATAATTTGTGTAAAATAGCCAAATAGGCTAAATACATTCAAATCAAAAAGCAATTATTTTGACCCCTCTTTTATATTATGATTTGTTTTGAAAGGAGATTTAAGCAGAACTGTAGCTAAAAACATGCACACCAATAACACAAAATAAGCTAATGCAATGCAATAGTCTAATGCAGTAAAATACCACCAGATTAATATACTGTTTGGCACACTGTTTACATACTCTGCTAGAGATCCGTTCCTGCTTATTTTTCATTCAGAACTTCTTCATGTGGCTTAGAGGCAATACGAAAACGATAAGGCCCGAAGAGGAGTGCAGCAGTCGTCCATCTTTACTATCTGACTGGATTTTAATCGGAGGCCCGGTGATATACTTTGACCAGTTTCCTAGCCGCACATTGCATACATCACCACAAACACATGTAAAACAATTCAGGCCTAGTGAACAGACACGTCCAGGTAATGGATGTGTGTTTCTCTCCTCCTGTGCTGCCACGGTTTAATCACTGGATGAAAAAGCAGCATATGCTTTAATATCAAATGGATGTTCGTGGAAATCATTGTTCTGCTTAGTGCATGGAAGTGTCAACGCGGAAGGGCGAGGCAACATAAAAGCAGAAATAAAAAAAACATAAATGCCATTCAGTGTATGCGGGTCTGCAGGCTGCATGAAGGGCTGGCGTGTGTGCTCGGTTGGACGGTTAGCCCGTGCTCTGAATTATGTCGAATGTCACACACTTGGCACCAGCTTTTGCTGATCTTTGGGGTTTGTTTGTACACTTGCATGCATTACGGAGCTGAGCGTATTGTTTCATATTCGGATGCAGAAAATGTGATTGAGGTTAAAGGTTCAGGTATATCAGGAATACTATAGATTTATCAGGAACCACCTAAATATAATTGCCAAATTTATGACAATGTTTATTACAATTACAGTATTAATTTTAACATTTATTTAGTTTTATTATTTTATGTATTTTATACAGATATTCCTAACAATGTATCTAAAAAAATCTTTCGTAGCCTCTTGTGTACTATTAATAAATGTGTACTGACAGGGAACTGCTGCTATTAAACCCAAGTAGGTCTAAAACCTGGTGAGAGCTATCCAAATGCATTCTTATTTATCTCAATAGCAGTTGCTTGGCTGGCACACAACCCTATTTGGAAATTGTGAGATTTGAATTCTCCCATCTTTGCTCATGGGAACCCAATTGTAGAAACAGGTTTTTCAGCCAATCACCTGAGCTGTACATGGCGTGTGAATTATTCTGTGGGCGCAGTAAAATGACCATGACAATGCAAATGACACCACAAAAATGTGCACAGTCTACAAGTGCGGCACAAACTGCCATAAAACTCTGCCAGGATGTTCATCAAAAAGAACTGAATAGCTTATACAATGCATTCAAATCCTCCACAGTCAAATAAACAGTGAGTCTTTTCGTCTCTGTTTTGAGCTTGCACAATGAATCTAAATCGTGTGTAGTCAAACAAAGAGTGAATATGTTCATCTCTGTTTTGAGCAACAAACCTCTTTGCTTTAATCCTTCCCTCAGGAAACTGATGCAGAACCCTCCCTCTCCTCTGCACAGATAGCAGCGCTGAAGGCTCTTCAACATACGCTTCCTGAGGGGACTGGGGTTTTGTTTTGCTTCTAAGAGCTGCAATGAAATGCTTCCTTTTGGATTAATGGAAAATGCGATGGCTAATTTACAGTATTTTTGTTTTTCGTGGACTTTCATTGGTCTGTGGGTAGAAGTGTTTTATGGATATTTGATGGGTCTTCTTTGTATTTGTTTAGGGGCCTTTCGCTTGTAAACACATTTAGTGTGGGTATTGTAAACTCCATATAACTCAATAAAAATATTATACAGTAACTCTGTAGTAATTTTATTCAGCATGTTTATTTGTTAAATGTAATAAGGCACTGTTTTGTGTGGTAAATAATAAAAAAAATGTTCCTCCGTGACAGTAATTATCTTAGCGTGGCGTATCAAATGGCCACTTTGAGTAGCCCTAGGCACACATGCAGTACACATACAAGTCAAAACACTATCTCAACATCACAAATGAATAATTCCACACATTATAGTTATCATCATAAAAGCCTCCTGTCCATACTCCTTACTTTGGACAATGCCTTCACAATGATGTCCCTGCAAACCACAGTAAGGTACACAGCACATTAGGTAGTCATTTATCTCAAGGTTTCATCGATGTTGACAAACCACTCGACCTTCAGATGCATGGAAATGTCATCTTATTCATCAAGCTCTGCTTGATGCACCCCCCTCACTTTACCATCCAAGTATATTTCAGTTATGAAGTGTCCTGAAAAACATATTACATTGTAATGAGGCCACTAGAAAGACCAAGATTACTTTGCATCATGCCACAGAGTGAAATGCGAAGCAGCATCTGTTTATTCACTAGTATTCTTTAAAGGCCCATTGTATGCAACATGCATGACTATGCATTGGAAATCATCAAGCTCCGGCCCTCATTGGGCATAATTGTTTCGTAATTAGGCAGAAAAAAACAAAGGAGGGTGAGTCCCATCTGCAGACTTCTAAACTGCCGCCTTTTATGCTTTCATATTTTCAACTAGCCAAGTTCTGATTTTAGTTATTGAAGCGACTGGGCACAAAGGACCTTCCGAAAAAATTCAGAAGAGTTCGCAGCCAGCGGGGTTTCGCTCTGGTTTTCTCAACAGTGTTGATAATTTCACTCAGTATGTCAGTTTTACTGATTTTTATGACACCTAGAGGACTAATGGCCGAGGGTGCTTTCCTATAGCAGTCACAGTTCTGCTGTAGGCAATAGCTGTTTGTGGTGACAGAACCAGCCAAAACACAGCCCTCATGTGAATATGTAAATAATACTTGTGGCTATCTACCATATCCTATTTTCATTCTCTTAGCATTCAACTGATTTAGACAGCGCGTGAAGGAATGCGTAATACATTTGTACTTTGTATTTGTACTACTTTTCTTTTAGAATTGAGTGTGGACACTGCTGTACTGTATGTGTCTCTGTCTTCTTTTTAAACAAGGTTTCCCACAGTCTCGCTCAGCTCAGAGCATCTTTGGTTCGGTACCTGTCTGAAGTCTGTTGCTTTTGATGTGCAATTTCCTCTGTGTGATTCAAGGCCATTTGCAGTGTTAGAACTGCTGGCTGCAGCTGGGATCCGCTAAACGGCCACCTGGTGTGTTTGACACATTTATAACCAACAAAGAGAACATTCTTTTAATGTTTAAACTTGTTGATATTCACCTAGTCTCTTATAAGAACCAATAGTATATTCGGCGGTGTCTGAAGTCTGAACCGCTCGTAATAATGTTTCATGTTTATTATTTTCAGTACAACAAATTGAGTGAAAATTAACACGGTTTTACAATTTAAAATATATAAAGTACTTGCTTTTGCAACATGCACTCCAGATGGCACGGAATCCACAAATTTGTACAAAACCTGATGATCCATGTTATCTCAGCATGATATGAGAATGTTCCAAAAGGCATCTTCTTTGCTTTAATGGGAGCAGGATAGAAGTTAACGTGGGTAAAGTCACAGATTTGCTTCCTTGTTTAAATGTTTTATAATCCTAAACTTCATTATTTTATTATTTGACTACAATTCCCAGATTTTAAATGCGTCTCGGATGTTTGGACCCTGATATACATAGACATTGGTGTCATCAGTTTGCATTTTTGTAAAAAACAATTTAACCAGGTATGCAGTATTTGTTATCTTTGGTAAAATACGAGACAGCGTGGAAAAGTGTGATTGTACCAAACAGGGATAGCAATCTATTTTCCCTCAGCGCAGTATTTGACCTGTTTCAATCATACTGCTGTCCTTTCACCTGACAGTGCCCCCAAAGATTAATTCTGTTTGTCCTAAAGTATGGTAATGAGAAAGTTGTGTGGTTTTGATTATCAATAACTTGAAATACAGCACTGCTCCCTAAAAGCATGTGCCGTTCAATAACCTATTAAAGCTGAATCACAGATAAGTTGGCGTGCATCAGGAAAGCAATCTGAAATTTGTGCTGACATTGATCCAGCAGGAAAGACCTGATGGCTCCAATTAACACTTCTGTCCCGGTAGAGGAAGGGAGGAGGGATGCTGGGCTATTAATATCGTGAGATATTCTTGGCCTTTCCCAGCAAAATGGGCTCCATTTATGAGCTCTATATATAAAGTTAAAGTGTGCAAACAATTGCTCAGCTTTGGCAAACAGTGTAATTGTATCAGGAATTCTGCCTCCCTGCTGTTTCTCTAGGAAGGACGAAAACAACTGGATCGATTTCTGTTTTACAGGTGTTTCAACCATAATACACCTGTTCATTTTAAAATGGAAAATCATTCAGACAAACAGAGTCTAGGCTTCGTTAATTAATTCCAAATTAGCTGCTTAATGCCGCTCCTGGGAGTTATTAAGTTTTGTCCTGCTGCTCATTTTGCAAAGAGCCATGCACTTTGATCATTTGTCAAATCTACATGCTTGGTCACATAAAGTGGCCAGAATGGAAGTGCCTCATCCGTGTTGCTTATTTACAGTGTGTTATTCATTTTCAGTGAAAATAGCTAGAAATCATCCCAAATTTGTTTTTTCATCCATTTGATAGCATATGATAAGAGCATCATCTAGACTAAATACTTCAATTAATGAGGGATGGAAAGCTGGCTGGTGTTTACAATTGCCCTTGACATTCTGGTTGGGATTAAAGAACAGCTAATGAAACACCTCAGGAAGAATCTGTTAAATCCAGGAATAAATGTCACAGCTGTTCAGTCACAAATCACGGTGTTTTATTCTCTTTTCATCCTTCTTGACCTTCATGCCCTGTTCTTGGAAAAATAAAGAACATGTTAACATTTCGTTTATATGCATAGGCCCCTTGAAAGGAGTCGAAAATCCCATTTGCCAAGTACAGAGCGAATGCTTGTTTTCTAAAGGTAATATTATAGCATGACCATCTCTTTCCACAGTGTGAGCTGAACAATCTGCACTAGGTGCCTGGCTTCTGGCTAACATAAAGAAATATCTGCAAAAGCTAGCTTAACGAGTGCTTTTTGCTTTTCTGTATTTGTCTGTGTTGTCTCTGACCTAAATAGCAACCCAACTAACAGGGAACGTTCTTAGAACAGTGGCAAACATTTTAAAAACATTTCCTCAAAATTAACAAAAACATTCTTGTGGAAACATTAGTAGAACTTTTGTTAATGTTATGTATTATATATCAAAATGTTATTTTTAAAATGTTAGTGAAAAATTTTAAGAACTTATTTAAAAAACTTAATGTTTTCAACATTACTAAAACTTTCAAAATAAAATGTTTAACGTTTTAAAAAATTTATGAACTTTATTTTATGAATTTTATGATTTTATTTTTTAACGTTGTGGCTGGACATATTCAACAGGTTTCCTTTTAAAAAAAATAGGCAAAAGTAGATGATATTAGAGAGAAGGGGAATTCTCATTTAAGTTGGCATCTGATTGGATAGAATGAGCAAGTGCAATATGAGTCATCATTATTTTTTATCCACATTCTTAGAAGAGATTTAAATGTGTATTCTACTATTCTTTAAGAATGCACAAGCAAATAAATACCCAAAATAACAAAAGCTACTTGATTTTTTGTGGGTCTGGGTGGGACTTTCTCTGGGATTATAATTGTTCATTAAACAAACTTTCTCTCCTTCCTAGATTAACAATGAATACAGATCACATAATCTTCTCCTCTGTATAGATGGTATTTACCTCAAGACAGTGCGTTTACATTTATGCATTTGGCAGACGCTTTTATCCAAAGCAACTTACATTGCATTATACTATACATTGTTTCTAAGTATATGCAATTCCTGGGATCGAACCCATGACCTTGGCGATGTTAACGCCATGCTCTAACCACTGAGCTACAGGAAAGCAGTGGCTTATTTACTGTGGGTTTCTAGAGGGCCACTACAAATTTCTCAAGTGCTCTATATTGCAGAAAACATATTTCAGGCTGCCTTTACATGTAATGAGACCACAGCTTTTACAGAGGTACCATACTAA
>JAZGTJ010001494.1:19745-55411 GCA_036877575.1 Botia almorhae | reverse complement strand
AATAATACTACAAAAAAAATACTCTCTGTCTTACACTGCCAGCAACTTAAATTCCGGAGACGAGAAAACACAGCTGCCTACATTCAAACAGAGGAGAAAGAAAATGCCTCTTGCGAAATCCACTTGCTGGATGAACTGCCACAAACTTCTACAAAGGATTATGATTTTTGAAACAAAGTTACTTACTGGACTTCCAAAAAAAAGCAGAACACACAACAGAGCGTCATCATGGACCCCCTCAGCATACAGCCGGTGAGTCCTATAAATCTTAACAGTTTATACAAAATGTAGAGAAACAATCCAAAACTGATCGACATGCTCCCTGTTTGTGCCATCGATTAGTGAGATCCAAAGGCATCCGAGACATTAGATTGTCACAAGTATCTCATATTGCTGTGGTAGCATCCTCTACCCCAGATAGAACTATGACAAGGCTTGCAAACATTGATATTCTTCCACCCCCTATACATCTTTACAACAGATCTGAAGCTTTAATGAATGTGTGTGGGAAATCCCCAAATGTAAATGAACGTATTGTATCAGTCAGCAGCTAACATTGCTACTAACAGGCACTTAAGGTTGAGCAGACAGCGGCATTCAGCTCAGAGCACAGCCGAGCCCAGGACTCTGATAGTGGGTGACTCTATTATCAGATACATCAGTAGCAGGACAACAACTACATGCTGCTTTCCCCAAGCAGCCATCTCTGATGTGAACAGGGAACTTCAGTTCATTCTAATGAAGCACAAGACTGCAAATTGAATCATCCATGTGGTGAAGAATGATATTCGGACAGAGCAGTCAGAACTCCTTAAGAAAGATTTTAGTGAACTCTTTGAAATACCTCGAAGACTTCAGTCGTTCATCAGTGGACCACTCCCAGCAGGGGAATCTAACATGTTTTTCGGTTGCTTGGGCTAAATACATGGCTACAAAGAACCTGCAGTATAAAATGAGTGACAACTTAAATCTTTTATGCGGCCATAGAAATTAGATTGCCTCTACCCAAACAAACTTGGTAAAGGATGCTAAAGGACAATGTCTACTTCTCCCTCCATTATTCTTCACTGATGTGTGCCAAACCACTCAACCTGAATAGCACATACAAACCTGGACAGAGTGTAAATGACCACAGGGCTTCATATCAGCTTCCAAGCCATCATGTGGTTGACACACCCCACAAGGACACTGATAACACCACGCAGCCACAACAACCACTGCTCATGAACTGCTCATCACAGACAGACTGTGACCAGAACAGCTCCAAGACTCAGCACCCAAGGACAATTTTCTGGAAAACAGGACAACATATTTCAGCCACCGGAAACACCTGAGCCTGAGCTTGTCTCCGCTCACCAGACACATTATCCCTCTCTCCACCATCTCCACTGCTAAGCTTCTCACAGAAAATGGAGGAAGTGGTGTTTGCTAGGACCAAACTCTCCCTCTCTTTTGCTGCAAGCCCCCAGATATCAACTAAAAATTGGCGGGCCACACAACCATCAAAGCCTGTGGGCCCAGCTCACCCTCCTACTGTGAGAGCTCTTCGGCCGCTGCCACAACGCCAGGGCCCACACCCTCCTCCATCTGCTGTAGGTGAACCAAAAACAACTGGTAGCTGCTCTCATTGATATGTGTTGGGTCCCCACTGTGAAAGCAGCAACATTCACAAATATTTACAGAACAAGCGGGAACCCAGTGTGCCCGTAGCATTCTCTATTTCTGTTTTATCACATGAAAAAAAGTCTAAGGCCTTCTCAAGCCATATGGCTGACCCATCTAATCTGCAGCATATTATGCATCAAACTAAGATTGCTGTAGGGACAAAAACGCCATCAAGTTAGCATTTTTAAACATCCGCTCACTAAAAAATAAATCATTTTTGATCAATGACTTAATAACCACAAACAACCTGGATTGTATGTTTCTAAATGAAACATGGCTGCAACAGTCCTAAATAAAACAGCCCCTCCTAATTTTACTTTTATAAGTGTCTGCAGAGCTGTTAGGAGAGGTGGAGGTGTAGCTGCTCTATTTAAAGATGTCTATCAATGCAAACAAGTGTGGTCAGTACTTGTCTTTTGACTTGTCAGTCATTTGGTCAGTCTTTTGAATATCTAGGCATTGTGCTGAAAGGTGCTCTACACATTCCATTTATCATCATTTACAGGCCTAAATACTCTTCATCCTTTGTTGAAGAATTTACAGAACTGTTGTCAATGATTTCCTTAGAGTTTGACTGTTTTGCCATTGCAGGGGATTTTAATATTCGCATTGATAATGCAGAAATTAGTATTACAAAAGAAAGTATAACGGCTTTAAACATCTTTGACCTGATTCAGCATGTGCATGGACCCACACACAATCATGGACACACTCTAGATTTACTCATCAGTAGGGGTCTAAACATTTCATCCACTGTTATTAAGGATGTAGCACTATCTGATCACTTCTGTATTTTCTTTGATATACTGATCTCTACTAAAACTGAATCTAGATCTATCTCTGTCAGAAAGAGATGCATTAATGAGAACACTAGTGTGCTATATATAACACCAAGCATTTCTGCAGACTCTGTTGATCTCCTTAAATTCTTTTAACTCAAAAGTTGAGAATGTTATTGATGATTGCCCCTGTGAAAGTCAGTAAGAAGAGAAAAAGCACCTTGGAGAAAATCAACAACAGTACAGAGTATGAAAAGACAATGTAAAAAAGCTGAGAGGATGTGGCAGAAGGCGAAACTTGAAATTCACTACAGCATCTATAAAGACTGCTTTCATGCTTTCAATGTTGAACTAGCCACAGCTAGACAGACCTTCTTCTCAAACCTTATTAACAGTAACTTAAACAACACTCGCACTCTTTTTTTCTACTGTTGAAAGACTAACAAGTCAGATTCCCAATGAAATGCTCTCCAACAGCAACTGCAATCTTTCTTCTCTGAGAAGATCAATAATATCAGAAAGAAAATTGTCAAATCCTTAAGTTATGAAGAAGTCAGACAGATTCGACCGCAATTTCAAGAAGTTCCTATGTCTGTTTTTGAAGCAATTGATAGGAAAATTTTGGAAGAAATAGTACAGCACCTTGACACACTTCCCACATCTTTTTCTCAAAAGTGTGCTTAACTGTTTAGAAGCAGATCTCTTAGAAGTGCCTCACTACTTTCTGGGACTTTTCCAAACTCCCTAAAAACTGCAGTTGTTAAGCCCCTCCTGAAAAAGAGCAATCTTGATAACACCATATTGAGCAACTATAGAGCAGTATCAAATCTTTCTTTTATAGGCAAGTCTGTTGAAAAGGTTGTTTTTAATCATCTGAACAACTACTTAAACTCAAATGGATACCTGGACAATCTTTAATCTGGTTACCGACCGCATCACAGCACAGAGATAGCGCTTATAAAGATAATAAATGATATTGGCTTAAATTCAGATTCTGGCAAAATATCAGTGCTAGTACTACTTGATCTCAGTGCTGCGTTTGACACTGTTGATCATAACATACTTCTAGAGAGGTGGGTCGGGATGGTCCTTAATGGGTCGGGATGGTCCTTAATGGTTCAGGGCATATTTAAAATCGAGAGGTTATTATGTGATTATATGAGAGCATAAGTCTAAGTGGATGTCCATGACATGCAGAGTCCTATGCAGATGAGACCCGGGTTTACCTAGCCTTATCGCCAAATGACTACAGCCCCATTGATGCCCTCTGCCAATGCATTGATGAAATTAACAGTTGGATGTGCCAAAACTTTCTCTAGTTAAACGAGAACAAAACTGAAGTTATTGCATTTGGAAACAAAGATGACGTTCTCAAGGTCAACGCACACCTCGCCTCTAGCGGTCAAACAACTAAATAGAGAAACTGCCTTTATCACCAGCAGGGTGGACTATTGTAATGGTCTCCTCACCAGCCTTCCCAAGAAGACCATTAGACAGCTGCAGCTCATACAGGACGTTGCTGCCAGGATTCCGACTAGAACCAGAAAATCTAAACATATCACACAAGTTCTCAAGTCCTTACACTGGCTTGCAGTTATATTTAGGATTGATTTTAAAGTACTTTTACTCGTTTATAAATCGGTCAATGGCCTAGGACCTAAATACATAACAGATATGCTCACTGAATATAAAATGCTGTGCATTTATTGAATGAGCACTGCTATGTCCAAAATTATTGTATTTTATGTATAACTATTTTCTATTCTTAACTGTTTTAATTCATTTTAAATCAATTCTTAAATCATTTTAATTCTTTTTTTAAATTATTGTTGTAATAATTTTACTATTTTTTTATTTTTAATGATTATTTTACTTTCTTTTATGTAAAGCACTTTGAATTACCATTGTGTATGAAACATGCTATATAAATTAACCCTGTCTTGCCTTGCCTTTTTTCCATCTCTTTATCAGTGGCGGTCTGTATAGGCATTTGTCCTCATTGCATCTGTAAATAGCAAACAATATTCAAAAAAAAAACTAAAGTTATACAATTATACTGTCATGCAACAAAGTACAGATGGTGACAATAAAAAAAACAAAAGTGATAGTTATCAAACAAGTGCAAATCACTTGGTTTTTTTTTGGCTACTGATCAGAAAAGATGTTATTTTAAACCTTAGAGACAAAAAAATGCACAATCAATGTATTTATATAAAAGTTGTCTTATATGTTACGAAGCCGGACTCCCACGCTATGCGTGAAGTGATCATGAATGAGTCACCTGAGAGCACATGCACTTTTTACAGTCACTAAAGAATTGAAAGTTTATCAAGACATTTTACAGGGAAATTTCAGTCTATGACCTCAAACTTAAAAGAGGCTGGTTGATGCAGCAAAACAATGACCAAAAGTACTTCCAACATGCTGTGGCATGGCCTGATGAGAGACAAGGGATAAAGACAACCCAGAAATACTGATGAACTAAAACTGATTCGTAAAGTGAATATCTTTGTCTTTTTAGCAGCTAGAGGAAAGATTTGATGAAAGTTGTTGCTAAAGGAGGTTACTAATTTACAAGTTAATATCATCAAGGGTTTGCTTTTTCTCGCATGCACTGTGAGTGATTATTTGATGTGTTCAATAAAAATCTTAAAATAACTGTGTGTTGTTAGTTTAGCCAGACTGTCTATCTATAATTGTTGCTAAGTAGGTAGGCTTGTAAATCTAAAGCGTTCACACATTTTTTTGCTGCAACAGTAACTGTACCGGCATTGGCCATTAAAAGGGCCATAGCACTTGCCACTTACAAATGTTACTGAAAATGTTAGTGAATTGGTTGACAAATTTCTACTAGTTTTTTTGTTTTAACCTACTAATCACCTACCACTAAACTAGTCTGTTAACACCTTTCTCCTGCATGAACTTATACAGATTTAAAAAAATACTTTACAAGTTAGACAACTGTTAGTACACAATGTATCCCATTACCCTGGTATAAATTGATCCTTGCATGCAACATTAAATTATTTAAACCAATACTGGTGGTTTGACATACGCGCTACATATTAAAAAGACTCTCAGGGTTGTTGCTGAGGTTTGCCAAACAAAGGCTTTCTAAAAAGCATTTGCTACAGATTAATATATATTTTTATGTAAAATGAAAATCTGAGCAATTTTCTAGCTAAAGTCAATTTGTTTAAATGATTGAAACATAATGAAGGCAATTTTGACAGCTCATTTGATTTAAGATTGAAAAACCCAAAATAATTTTAGTAGTTGTTACAGACTAAAATAAATGTTCTGTCTTTTGTCTTAGAATTATTGTTCACAATTGAGAAAAAACATCTGTGAAATATTTCTGTGAACTTGAGTCATATTTTGAGCCATAAGCCATAAACATTTTGTTCAATTTGTTTATCTATTTACTGAACTTAAATGCATTGCGCAAATGTATTTCTGCAATTAAATTTGTAAAAACCTCACAAAATGAATAATGTTGGCAACATTTGATTGGTTTGCACATTTATTGATGTGTTTTGCCTCTCGTTGGCTGTAGCTTCGTCACCTGGGAAACGATGAAGTGCACGTAGTGTGGTCAGAGCACACACGGGATTACAGGCGAGGAATCATCCCCACCGACTTCGGAGATGTCCTTATCATCATCTACCCAATGAAAAACCACATGTTCTTCATTCAGATCATAAAGAAACCTCAGGTATGTCCCCCATCTTGAAGATAATGACATTACATTACATTTAAAACCACAACTGTCCACTATTATTTACCAGATTTTCATGTGTTGCGTGAAGCACCTCTCCGGATGATGTGCAATGTTTTGCTGATTGTCTGAAATTGGCTGATTGTGGATTGTGGCTGAAGGAGATAGTTTATCTTCCTGTCTCATCTCTGAGAGAACTAATGCTCAGTGTCCATTACTGCACTGTTGGCACGCCGCTCTCATCACGGGAAAGCTGCCTTTCATCTTCCTCCTGCATCTGCCACTTAATCCCCAGAGAAACCAAACTCATACCATTTGTAATTTCTCATAAACACGTCATCTCTGCAGAACTTGACTGCTTCATGTTGAGCGGCCTGGCATATACAGATGTCATCTGATGTACATTTCATGCGCTGTGTCACTGGCTGCAATTAGTGAAATTCCCTTAGCTGTATCACTGTTATCCGCTGCTACACTTAAATAACTCATTTTATCCACTCAATAAACACAAGCCTTGACAAATCAAAGCAATGCATTATCTGTCGACTAGATTAATTTGTCCTGCTTTCAGCTATCCTACACATTTTTGTTTGTTGCACAGACACTTTTAACATTATGCTCGAACCTTCATGTATGTAAATTTTGTCTTTAATATAAAAGTAAGAAGACGGAAGCAGCCTTACAGCTTTCATACAGTGAAGGAAAAAATTATTTGATCACCTGCTGATTTCGTACGTTTGCCTACTGACAAGACTATAATTTTAATGGTAGGTTTATTTTAACAGTGAGAGACAGAATAACAACAAAAAAACAACCCTTGTTGCCTTGGCCGTGTGTTTTGAGTTATTGTCATGATGGAATACCCATCCACAATCCATTTTCAATGCCCTGGCTGAGGGAAGAAGGTTCTCACCCAAGATTTGACAGTACATGTCCCCGTCCATCGTCCCTTTGATGCGGTGCAGTTGTGTTGTCCCCTTAGAAAACACCCCCAAAGCATAATGTTTCCACCTCCATGTTTGACGGTGGAGATGGTGTTCTTGGGGACATAAGCAGCATTCCTCCTCCTCCTCCATACACGGCGAGTGGAGTTAATGCCAAAGAGCTTGATTTTGATCTCATCTTACCACAACCACTTCTCCTCTCCCCAGTTCTCCTCTGAATCATTCAGATGTTCATTGGCAAACTTCAGAGGGGCCTGTACATGTGCTTTCTTAAGCAGGGGGACTTTAGGGGCACTGCAGGATTTTAGTCCTTCGCAGCGCAGTGTTTTACCTATTGTTTTCTTGGTAACTATGGTCCCAGCTGCCTTGAGATCATTGACAAGATCTTCCCATGTAGTTATAGCCTGATTTCTCACCATTCTTATGTTCATTGGAACTCCACAAGGTGAGATCTTGCATGGAGCCCCAGACCAAGGGAGATGACAGTTGTTTTGTGTTTCTTCCATTTGCGAATAATTGCACCAACTGTTGTCACCTTCTTACCAAGCTGCTTGGCGATGTTCGTGTAGCCCATTCCAGCCTTGTGTAGATCTACAATCTTGTCCTGGACAGCTATCTTTTATTATTCCCTTTGAGCAGTACTCAAAATCTCAACTCGTTACCTGTATTAAAAACAACTGGGAGCCAGAAATCTTGCTGATTGATAGGTAATAATGGATCAAATACATTTTTCACTCAATAAAATGCAAATCAATGTAAACTTTTTTGCACAATTCAAACTGTTTTGAAATGCGTTTTTCTGTTTTTTTTTTTATTCTGTCTCTCACTGTTAAAATAAACCTACCATTGAAATTATAGGCTGATCATTTCTTTCTCAGTGTACAAAATCAGCAGGCGATCAAATAATTTATTCTCACTGTATTTTGCTCACTTATGTCCTTTTTCTCCATTAGGTTCCTTTCTTTGGGCCTCTGTTTGATGGGGCGATATTGACAGGAAATTTGCTGCCGAGTCTGGTGCGGGCCACATGCATCAACGCCAGCAGGGCCGTGAAATCTCGATTGCCGCTTTACCAGAGTTTGTATCTTTTCAGCTTTAAAGAGGGTTACCAGAACATTGCATGCTATTATCTAGGTGTTTTGCCTTAAAATGTCACTGGTGTTTATCAACACCATCTCCGTATAACACGGCTTGATGTTCAACATTCTGCAGGTATCATGCATTTTGTTTATTGTGTATCTTTGCTGTAACTGTAAAGAATTACACAGCACTTGTAAGAATAAACACTTTTTTTTAGTGCAAGTCAATCAGAATTAAGAATTCAATGATGATGTGCAATAATAGGATAATGTACAGTAGGCTGGTTATTTATCACGAATAAAGTCCTAAGTGATCATGACCCTGATCCATTAATGACCGGCTGACTCTACATCATCCTGCTGATTTCACAGCTACTTAGCCAATATGTAACAAAGAGCCAGCAGGGTAAAATAAGACAGAAAAGTGGCACTGCTCTGTTGACAATCACTTGTCTAATTGTTTTTATTTGTTTGTTTGATCATGAACTGATATTATGTCAGTGTGATTGTTACCCTGTTGTGAAAAGGGTGTGAACAGCCATTAAGGATGTTCTGCAATCACTTGATCTTGCTATGAATAATTGATCTTCATTGTCAAACTGCCGCCCGCCCCACCCCCCATTTGTTTGGCTGCGCTTTCTGGTCAAATCCATCTTGTTTCTTGTGTGGTTGTTCACATGGCCTGTTAATGTGGACCTTATCAAACACTGGACTGGCCAGATGGTTGTCCTAAACTAACCAACATCTGTAAAACAATGTTGGCAATGCCAGTGTAAAATTGTGTATTAACTATTTATAGGAGCAGTCAGAAAAAAAGCTATAATGTATTAAAAACATTCATGTTAGTGACATTAATAGAAAAGATTAGTCTCACTGCATGGCACATGAAACATGACACTAATCTTGGGTGAGCAATTTGACCATTGTAGGGTTTGATTGACATAATGCCAGATTTCATGTGATTTTGCAGTTCACATTCTCATCCAAAAGCAGCCCGAGAGGAGAGAGCCAATGAGCATTTGGGCAAAGCGCATGCTGTTACCTGGGGGGATCGTCCGTGTCTCCCCTCCCGCTCCGGTAAGACCACGGCGGCCCTCGCCGATAAAGCTTACCGTGCAGCAGGTCACGCAGCCTCAGCCCTGCATGCCATGGCCATCCTGCAGGTACACCAAGCCAAGGCGCTCAAGCAGCTCTATGAGGGTAGTTCTGAGCCGGGGTTGATGCAGGAACTGCGCACGGCGACCGACCTCGCCCTCCGGGCGACGAAGGTCACGGCGCGGGCCCTCGGCCAGTCGATGTCCACACTAGTGGTCCAGGAACGCCACCTGAGGCTGACCCTGGCGGAGATGGGGGATGCGGACAAGGCCCGTTTTTTGGAGGCCTCCCAAGGAGGCCTCTTCGGCGACGCTGTCGAGGACTTTGCCCAGCAGTTCTCGGCAGTCCAGCGCCAGACGGAGGCGATCCGGCACATCTGACCGTCGCCGTGTGCGTCCACCTGCAGTTGCTACGCCCGCTCTGGAGCAGACCGGGCCACAGCCCCATCCCTGCGAGCCGGCCGTAGGCAGTCGACGCCCGCTCCTCAGGCCCCTGACAAGCCCTCCAAGAGGACGGCTAAGCGGCCCTGAGGAGAGTCGCCCAGAAGGCAGAGGGACCGCTCTTTCTTGGGAGGTGGTCAAGGCACCGCTCCTGGTGGAGGGCTGGGTGGATAATCCTTTGTTCACTTTTGTTCCGCCACCAGGCAGTACCAACGTTTTCACGCAGAGCAGTTTCCTCACCCTCTGGGCCATGCTGGATGTCGGCCGCCTGTGAGCAGCGTGTCTCCTCACTCCCGGGCTCGTCCACCGCAGCGGCAGGTGCGGCTGTGTCAGCAGGGCACCACCCCTCACCCCCTGCCCCCTCGGGGCTGGTGGTTCAGCCTCCTCGCAGGCTCAAGCCCGGCCCGACCCTTCTCCAGGCACACCTCTCGCTCCCCTGGTGCCACTCGCACGGTATCTGGGCTCCTGGTTGGACCTTCCCAGACAGTCCAGGGAGGTGGGTTGCGACCAATCCTGGACCTGCGTGTTTTGAACGGGTACCTGCACAAGCTACCCTTCAAAATGCTCACGCAGCGGCGCATTCTCTCATGCGTCCGTCCCAATGATTGGTTCGCAGCTATCAACCTGAAGGACGCGTACTTCCATGTCTCGATCTTGCCCCGACACAGACCCTTTCTACGGTCCTCGGTCAGGGGTCGGGCATACCAGTACAAGGTCCTCCCCTTCGGGCTGTCCCTGTTGCCCCGCGTCTTTACCAAGGTCGTGGAGGCTGCCCTTGCCCCGCTACGGCGGGCGGGCATTCGTGTTCTCAACTATCTCGACGACTGGCTCATTATGGCCCACTCTCAAGATCTGTTGTGCGCACACAGGGACAAGGTGCTACGGCACCTCAGCCATCTGCGGCTTCAGGTCAACTGGGAAAAGAGCAAGCTTAATGCGTTTCCCCCAGTGAGCCTCCTTGCACAGACCCTGTGCAAGGTCAGGGAGGACAAGGAGCAGGTCTTGCTGGTTGCGCCTTTCTGGCCCACCCGAACCTGGTTCTCGGACCTGGCGCTCCTTGCGACAGCCACGCCCTGGAAGATTCCCCTGAGGAAGGACCTTCTTTCTCAGGGACGGGGCACCATCTGGCACCTGCGCCCCGACCTCTGGGACCTACATGTGTGGGCTGTGGACGGGATGCAGCCCTCCTGAGTGATCTCCCCCCCAACGTGGTGGAGACTCTCACTGAGACGAAAGCTCCTTCCGGCGTGCTTACGCTCTGAAGTGGAGCTTCTTCACTGACTGGTGTTCGTCCCGTGGAGAAGACCCCTACACTTGCCCGATCAGCTCTGTGCTCTCCTTTCTGCAAGATGACAATGCCTGCAGGTCCCCCACCCTCCTGATAGAGGCGAGCGCGGTCAGGAGCGCTGTCTTGAGAGACAGACTCTTAAGCTTGACTGACTCAAGCGGCTCGAAGGGAGCTCTCGGTAGCCCAGAAAGGACTACCCCTCCTTCCCTTGGCGCCTCTCGGCTGCTGGTCTTTGAGGGCAGTGAGCCGTCCTAAGAGGTAGGACCTGCACAGAGACTTATCTCGGGTAGTCCTGCTACGCAGCCTATACCCTCTTTTTCCACACATTAAACCCCTCCGGTGGCGTGTGGTCTCCACAACGCCTTTCCCCTGGAACGGGCATTTTCCACGTGTTTCTCGTGGCTATCCCGTGAGAGGAAGGAGACCCGTGCACCGAGGTGCCTTCTCCTGGGGTGAGGATAGGAACAACTGCCACGACCCCTTCGTGATCTGGCTCTGCTCCAAGACGTTTCACATATAAGCAGGATAGATTTGGTCCAGATTCAGCCATGCTATGGCCGCAGTCCCTCTCTTACACTCTCCGCTCTCTCTTTTCCTTCCTTCTCGGTCAGAACAGTGACCTTGCCTCTCGGTCTGAAAGTTGTGTGTTCTCGGTCTGAAAGAGGTGAAATCTTTACTTTCCTGCTTTACAATGGTTCAGGATCCCTGCAATCTTCCTTTTTGTTGTGGTGGTGCTCCAATGTAATTAGTTGAATATTTGTGCAAAGAGAGTCCTTGTGCACCCTGCACAGGCTGATAAAAGCAGGTGTCTCTCTCTGGCCCTGCCACAATGATGGAAGGGCTTCCAGAGGTCTGCACCGTCACTCAGCTCTTATTTTATATATATTACAAAATCAAATTAAGGTTTATGATAAAAGTAACTTTTGTTTCCTTATGTTTTATTTCTAGTTGACATCTTGTCTGCAACCAACGATTTTCAGTTGTTAGACTCATTTGAATAACTAAATTTTTCAATTTAAAAATGAAGAGTTGGTGCATGTGACTGTGTTTTTTCAACCCCTTCAGCACCACTCCCTGTTAGGTTTATTGCCCTACCAACTATGTTCTCAGCCTCTGGGAGCAGCATTTTGGATTTCTAAGGGGCATTTGTTAGGTGGCTCCTCTTAATGGTTGGAGATTCTTCTGGCCTCCAGGTCTTATGTTGGGTTCTCAACCCAACAAATGTTTTTTGCACTCTGTAATCGCTAAAGTACTATCACAAACACTGCAGCAAAACTCAAACTGTTGTTCAGTGTGATGCTTATGCTGCTGGTGATCCTTTCTCCAAAGGGCTTCATGTTGATTTGCTGCCAAAATACGCCAAGAAACAACGAACAGACCCTCAAATAACGAGTGGTGGGCTTTCAGCAGCAGCAGTTAATGGGACAATCCAGTGTTATTTAGTTACTTCGAGTTGGCAAGTGGGCAGCCTGCTTCATTCTTCTGCCTCTTGGCATTTCCTGGCTTAAAGTCAGTGTGTCTTTGACATTTTTTCTGTCCGCCTCAGCATTAGACAATATCAGGAGAGACATGGGCATGCTTTGGCCCATGTGGGGTTTCTAATGGCTATCTTGCTTCCTTTCCTGTTTGCCCCCTCCCTCTCTCCTACTGGCACAGATCCATCTTCAGGCACAAATCAATAGTCATAATCAGTTCCTGCCTGTCATGCAAGACTCAGCTTTTAGCACCTGGGATTGTGGGAAGATATTTGAGGGCATGTTGGAGTGTGGTCTCATAGAAAGCACAATGCAAGTTCAGGCAGTTCAGGTCCTCATATCCTGAAATATGAGTGTGGTCGTTTGAGTGTGGATTGTAATTTGAGCCTCTATTGAACTATTTATCTAGTTCTATCTCTATCTAGCTCTGATATTTACTTATAAAAATCAAGATACCACATTAGAGTCTTTTAGAGTCTGATTTAAAATCTTTGTGTAATTTTTTTTTCGTATCAGAGTGAATTTTCAAATATAATTAAAATGAATTGACACACCAAAAATTAGGAATATGCAAAACGAAAGTAGTGTAAACAATTTCATGGGCTCACATTACTTAAAATGTAACATACCTTCAGTCTGAAATGTGTTAGTCTGCAGTTCAAAACTCTTTGAAGATAAGAGTTTCTGGGGTACTTTTACTGAGGTTTGTTATATTTGCTGCACAGAAGAACAAGTGGAACTGCATGCCTACAATATGTTAATTCATGCCTTCATGTTTGCGTTACTGGTTAGAGTGTGTTTCTGGCCCTACTGGAAAGCTTCCACTTTGATGAGCATCTCAGAGAAATGAATGAAGATGACTTTAGGGACTAATCTAATTGTCATTTCAGCATGCTGTTCTTTCCACCACATGGCCATGCCTCTTTTTCCCCCAGCCTACTTCCCTTTGCCACCCAATTTACCAGCTGTTCCTGGAGGTCCTGATAGAGTCCTGTGAGGTCAGATCACTGTTACCCCAACCCACTCACCCACACACCCACTTCTCTTTTTCCCTTTCTCTCTTCATCTTTTCCAGTCCTTCACAGATCCATACACACAGTCTAAGGCTATGTTTGGAGTGGTGCTTCTAACAGACCACACTGCTATGGAATATTCCCACAATGCAATGCACTTGTCTGTTGCTTCTGTGTCCAGTGTGATGGATGAACCAGAAGTAATGTAAGCAGTGATTTGTCTCTTTCTTGACTATACAACATAGGATTTAACAGTGGTTTGTCTTGGACATCAAAAATAACACTGTGTTGTTCTTCACACACATTCTGCACAAGAGAAGGGTTTCCTTCCTCTGGCTTGTCAAACCCAGCCATGAGTGGAAAATCAGTTTTGCCCATATGGCATATGGTGTTTCACTGCTGTCGCTTTGAAATAGTCAAGTATTCTCCCACCCTCTCTCAGACTGAATGACTAGAATTTCTCTCTTTCTCTCTCTCTCTCTCTGTCTACCCCCTGCTGTTCATGATGCCTGGAACAAAGAATTGTCACACACGCACGCATGCGTGTTGGCTCATATGGCCACTCTCTGTTATGGTAAAACCAGAACTTAAACAGGGGTCAGTAGACAACTCGGCAACAGAATTAAAAGAGCTGGCATAAAGCAGGTGGCAGTTGTAATAGGTGTGTGTATTGTGTGCTCTTCATGTTTATCTGGTCTTGGGTCTGCCTAGGTTTTCTTTTCTGAGCATTATCATCATGAAGACTTGCAGGTCATTGAGTCGGGTCTAATTTGATATGAGTACAGCATGCTACCTAGTCAAACGTTTTCATACATTATCAGTGTAAAATGAAATATGCATACACATTCCCAGTTGTCTTTGTTAGTGGTGTTTACTTGGACAACAATCACTAACCCTGTCCATAGTCAGGGTGGGCTCTTGACTTCACTCACTTTTCAATTTCTCTGGAAACCACCCTCAACACCCTAGCAAATGCATAGCAATGTGCAGAAAAACACCATCCTTTGCAGCCTGCCAACCACCTTTACAATGTCATTACACAGTATTTTTCACAGGTAAGGAACACTCACATTTTCTTTATAACAAACGATCTAGTTGATCTTCTGCTCTCCATTCACTCTATTATCTCATAAAATATTAATTCCTCTATTAATGTCGGAATTGTACAGAGGATGGGGTTTTAAAGAGAAACAGGCTGAATATTAATATAAAATTATTTTATTGTAGCTGCTATGGCTGTGTGTTTGTTGCCAGGACATTTTATGTTCACATCACAGAATGGCTGCACCAATTTGATTGGATTCGTCAAACCACATTAAACTTAAAACTCCTCCCACAAAAAAAAAAATTCACTAGCACTTCATTAGGCATTCGTGCTTGACATCTGTCTGTGAAGATTGGGATCCCTGGTGTGAATGTGTGCGAGGTAGAGTTACACAGGACTTGCTCCTTTATTACTGCTCCCTCAGGAGTGACGATACTAATGCGCCTCATATGCATGAGCTGCCAGCTCATGTTATTTTGTGCTGTGGTGCTTTTTATTCTGGTATGTTGTTATTTACTGTGTTTGAACGGAAGGCAACTGTATTAGAACATATTTTTACTTCGAAAGCATGACAAAAAAAACTGAATGCAGGCAACTAAGAAAGCGCTTTTAAGTTTGATTTCTTTTAACTCGACGCGCCATGTGACACTCACTACGCAAGACATTAAAAAACAGACACACAAAGATGTCTGCTAGTGTATGTTTACATAGGAAACCTAAAAAAAAACAGAGCTAGCTGATACACCAGTGTGAACAGCCTGTTGGAAAACAAACATTTGCCCAATAATAAGCTCATATGAGCCAAAGAAATGTTACTTTGCTTCTTTATCTTCCTGTTTTAGCACTTTATCTCAATCCCACGCTCATCATGTTGTTGGTCCAGCAAACAGGATGGACATTTCAAAGCCGCGCTGATTGTGAATGATGGCGGAGGAGGGCTGGACGAGTGTTAAATCTGCTCGTCTTCTCAGAGTAATTAGCATCCAGCTAGCGGTTCCATCTGTCTGCCCAAGCCCTGTTTAATTAATGAACTTTCTTCTTCTACATCCTCGGGCTGCCAACTAGAGAAAGCTGTTTGCCCTCTCACATTGTCAAATGGATGCTTCTCTGCTTTTAGTTTGTCACCCATGTAGACAATGAACGTGTTTGCATTGATGAGCCGTGTGTGGCTTTTGTCTCCGACGCTCTTTGTCTATTGTCTTGTAAAGGGAGCGATGATGAGCAATTTTGGCAAACTTTGGCACTTAAGTGTGGGAGCATTTGAATGTACAAGAGCCTGTGTGTGCGAGGACTGTGGTTTCCAGAGCACTGTTGCTTTGTTTTGTTTTTTGCTCATTAGAATTAAATTGCCTGCAGCAGCAGAGGTATTTTTCACATGATAATGTCTCTCAAAAGATTTTTTTGGAGCACTCCTGCATCTCATGGCTCGTGTTTGTTTGCGTGAGAATTGTGTGCCAGGATATATATATATGTTTGCATGAGAGGTGTCTTCATGCATGCCTGATTTCCCTCTTGTTAAACGTTATGGTTGTTCTAGACCAGCCCTCATTAAAGCTTGTATCTCACTTTGGGGCTTTCTTTGACTTGGGCGCTGCTGATAAAAATACTGCCTCTAGGGCTCTTGTGATATTGAATCCTCCAGTGGCGAGAAAGAGTCTTCAATCGGTGAGTATCAGCAGTGCCCTGATTACCAATCAATCTCCCAGAGCCCGCTCACTTGTTTTTCTCTGTCTCTGCCTAAATGAAGACCGCTGTCCCTGCTTAGCCTCTCATATAGCACACATATCCAGTTCTTCCCTAAATGTCACTCAAATATTAAACAGCATACAGTGAGGGATGGTGAAAGAAGGGAAGAAAATTTATTTGATCCCGTGCTGATTTTGTATGTTTGCCCACTGACAAAGAAATTTAACCATTATTTAACAGTGTTAAAATAATGGTTTATTTTAACAGTAAGAGACAGAATAACAACAAAAAAATTTAGAAAAACGCATTTCAAAAAAAGTTATAAGTTGGTTTGCATTTTAATGAGTAAAAACCGTATTTGATCCCCTATCAGTCAGCAAGATTTCTGGCTCCCAAGTGTCTTTTATACAGATAATGAGCTGAGATTAGGAGCACTCTCTTAAAGGGAGTGCTCCTAATCTCAGCTTGTTACCTGTATAAAATGCACCTGTCCAAAGAAGCAATCAATCAATCAGATTCACCAAGCAGCTTGGTGAGAAGGTGACAACAGTTGGTGCGATTATTCATGAATGGAAGAAACACAAAATAACCTTCAATCTCCCTTGGTCTGGGGCTCCATGCAAGATCTCATCTGGAGTGGAGTTTCAATGATCGAAGATGAGAACGGTGAGGATCAGCCCAGAACTACACGGTATGATCTTGTCAATGTTCTCAAGGCAGCTGGGACCATAGTCACCAAGAAGACAATTGTTAAGACACTTTGCCGTGAAGGACTGAAATCCTTCAACACCCGCAAAGTCCCCCTGCTCAAGAAAGCACATGTACAGGCCCCTCTGAAGTTTGCCAATGAACATCTGAATGATTCAGAGGAGAACTGGGTGAAAGTGTTAAGATAGTAAGATGACATCAAAATCGAGCTCTTTGGCATCAACTCAACTTGCCGTGTATGGAGGAGGAGGAATGCTGCTTATGTCCCCAAGAACACCATCTCCACCGTCAAACATGGAGGTGGAAACATTATGCATTGTTTTTTTTGCCAAGGGGACAACACAACTGCACCGCATCAAAGGGACGATGGACAGGACCATATACTGTCAAATCTTGGGTAAGAACCTCCTTCCCTCAGCCAGGGCATTGAAAATGTGTTGTGGATGGGTATTCCAGCATGACAATGACCAAAAACACATGGCCAAGGCTACAAAAGGAGTGGCTCAAGAAGAAGCACATTAAGGTCTTGGAGTGGCCTAGCCAATCTCCAGACCTTAATCCCATAGAAAATCTGTGGAGGGAGCTAAAGGTTCGAGTTGCCAAACAGGATCTACAAAGAGGAGTGGCACAAAATCCCTCCTGAGATGTGTGCAAACCCGGTGGCCAAATACAAGAAACGCCTGAGCTCTGTGATTGCCAACAAGGGTTTTGCCACAGTTTATTAACTGTCAACTATCTTTATCCTGTCATATAATTGGGTTTCTGATCTTTTTATTTTTATATTTTAAAGTAACGTTTAATAACCAAAATCAGGAATGAATAGGACTGTTGTAGCTTTCCTGTAGCTCAGTGGTTAGAGCGTGGCATTGACAACGCCAAGATCATGGGTTTGAACCCAGGGATTGCACATACTCGGAAACAATGTATAGTATAATACAGTGTAAGTCGCTTTGGATAAAAGCGTCTGCCAAATGCATAATTGTAAATGTAGGTTATTTTCAACTTATTGTCTGTATACTACATCTGTGGACCACAGCGGTTTAAATCAATAATTTAACACATAAAAACACATGAAGACACAGGGAAAGTATTTACAGTAATATATTGGCAGAAATGCAAGCTGCTCCACAAATACAGCTTTATACATACAACAACCACACTGTGACAGTATAACGGTTACATTACTTACTAACTCAAATTTACATCCAATCTTTCAATGTGTCATAACCTAAAATACTAAACCAGGTTACTTTTGCCTGATGTACACACGAGGTTACAAGAAAGGAACATGAGGTAATTATCCATAAAGCAGCAGCACCTCAAAAAGACATTTTACATATTGCAGCTCAAGTAACAAACATTTTCTAAATTTTCTCAAATTTTAATCTGTTTATGTATAGTGTGCCCCAGATTCTGCTAAATTACCCAGGTATTTCTTCTATATTAGAAAGCAAAAAACAAATAAAATTAAGAACAAAAGGCTTGAGAGACAGCTTGATGAGTTTGTTTTATTGTATGTGGGTCAGAGAATGGTTGATTCTATGAAGACTGCATCCCTCCCAGTTTCCTGAGCCCCACTGGCAGATATCTTTAAAGAGGGAATTAGTTGATTATTTATAAGTTGGCCAATAATAGCACTTTAAATAGTTCAAAGGCACAGACGGCTCCTCCACGAGCTGCTCGTGATTGTTTTGAGCAAAAGGATGTCCTTGTGTTTCTCCATTTGCATGTTCACACAAAACTGAGTCTCTCCAAAGAGGATAGACGAAATAAACAAAACAACAAAAAAACACAGCGCGACATAAAAGTGTGCATCGTGCTTTTCTCCATCTGAGCTTTGATGTGGAAATGGAGGTTCTTTACATTGTGAAGTACAAGAGTGCAGTTTGGTCAGTGAAGAGCTAAGCTCTGCTGATGTTGCTTCTCTGGCGTCACACTGGATGCCTGTTTAAGGAAATGTACAGACAAGTAGATGTATAATCTTTCCTGTGATCCTGAGACGTGTCTTATGCTCATAATAATTTAATGTAGGCTTGCACGATATGAAAGAAAATTAGATATGTGATAGCTTGCTAGACAATGGCATATACAGTATGCCATACAATAACATTTTTAATTTGTCAATTCATTTTATATATTATATTAAATAATTACATTTTATTAAATTATATTAAAATATATTCTAAAACTGAAATTGACGTAACCAGCATACATTTCACATTCTTTTTGGGAAAAGAAAACTTCACTGCATCTTCTGATAGCAGTCTCTCTGCTATCTGCATTACCATAAAATTCACTGTACATAACTTTGTGTAATCTATCTATTGCATATTGATCTATATTTATTGCAATCCATTGTGATATGTACATTTGCAGTATTTAAATGTATTGCCCAGCTGTAATGTACTGCCTCAACCAGGTTCCATTTTATATTCATTTTGTTTCTCAAAGCCTTTTTGGAAGATAATCGCACATCTGTGGTTTTATTTTTGGTCCTCCTTTTCATTGCCAGGCATCCAGTGCACTGCTGAATTGAAGCACTTTGCATTACACTGTGTTTTGCACATCTTAGTTTTAAACAGTGCATACAGCTCTTTAATTACTTTAGCAGAGCCACTACAAATCTATAGCTGTTGTCATGTATATTAGTCTTATTCACAGTTAGTGCACAAAGCTCTGATGTGAGCATTCCACAGGCTTTGAACATGACCGGACTCTGTCCCCAACCTTGCTCTTTTAAGGGTGAAGACATGATAATTTCTTTCCTTTGCTCTATACTAGTGTACTAACTGTTTTGTGTCTGATTAAAGGTGTAATTCCCAAACATTTTGTCCTCATTTACTCAGGTCATGGCATTCCAAACTTGTGTTCCTTCATGAAGAAATCTTGTTTAATATTTGGTTGGATGGATTCCGGTCATTGGAGGATGTTATTATTATTTGCGCTACATCCAGAAGTTCAGCAGCATTCACAACAGAAAGATTTTAAAGGTCATGTTGACATGATATGAATGCAAACGGTATTTGATAAATTATCAGCATACATACTTTTCTGATGAAGAGAATATTGGGTGTTATAATTAACTTTAAAGCTGTGCCTTAGAGGATCCAACCAGACAAATTATTATTGTGACAGAGAAAGAAATGTATTAAACTATCACCTTTTGTGCAAAGAAGAAAGTAAAATAGGTTTGGAACTGCACGAGAGTGAGTGATATGTAAAGTAAAAATGGCAAAGATCAATCAGTGTAAAATTGGAAATTAGGTGTTGATATTACCAACTCGGCCCACATTGCAGTACATACAGTGGGATCCAAAAGAATGAGTTTTTTCTTCATTCTTATTTAATCCCGAAATTCTTCATCTTTATCTGTAAACATTGTTTTAGGATTTATAAAACTGTAAATGAAGAAAAGTTACAATGTAAAATTATCTTTGTATGAAAGGTCATTTACTTTTTATTTATGTACAACCTACACAAGTTAATTATTGTAACGCTCAAATTGGTGGACATACCAAAAACTTAAAACTAAAAAGCATGAAAAATCTTTAATTGTTATGCTTGTAATATAATTTTTAATCACGTTGTGTAATCACACATTTAATTAGAAAAAAATATAAGTGTTTTCACTAGTGGTCTCAGACTTTTGGACCCCACGGTATGTTACAATTTAAGTCAACATGATACGTTACTTGTATTGTAATTGTATGACAAGTGTTACTGCTCTAAACAAATTCTAAAATACTTTCTCTGTTTCTCTCTTTCTCTTAACTTTTAAAGAACTATAATGGAAATGTATCCCTTTAAAGCTGGAGTAAAAACTGAAACCTAATGTGTAAGAGAAAGTGAATCAGTAGAAATCAGTTTCAGTCTCTCCTGAGTTTCAGGTTTTTGAACCTTACAGCATTTTGAGATACCACCTGTTTAGCCAGCATGTGGCAAAACATTAGAGCTCTTCCAGTGGTGAATCCAGAGAAGAGATGTATTTAAATTTTTTAAGAGAACCAGTCTGCTTTCTGATGCCACCCCAAGTAAAGTTCACAATTTGTCTGCTGTATTTGGAGTTCCCTTTATGTGGGTGTTGTGAAAGCACATTGTTTGGTCAGCCCATTTAAAGAGCCAGTGTCTGTGGCTCAGTGAATGGGATTTGAGCAAGCACACTGGGGCCAATACAGGCCCTTTATTAACCGCGGAGTCACTAGCTAATGTCATTGAAGGAGAGCCACCTGGTGTGGAGGACACTGTACAGTCAGCTGCTGCTGAAAGATACTAAATGCTTTGGACCAGGTGCTGGGTTCCAACATCCTGCTTAATTGTTGCCTCGTAATAGTGCGCTTGACTGCACAGAACGCCTGCAGACAAGAATTACCCCACAAGAAAGAAAAGAAAAGATGGATTGAAAGAATTTCTAAACCAAGTCTATCTAGCCTTTTCCCCTATCCCCACCTAAATGTCTTCTCATTTTAAAGTTAGGGTTGTCACTTGTCCTTACCAACATCAGTGATATTTCACAATGATCAATTTTGATATTTACTAATTTAATTTAAAAGATTGTTCAAGTTATATTTAAATTAACAAAGAAATGCAAATTAACTTAACAGTGTTTGAATGTTGTTGTTCGGGTATTTACCAACAGTGTCAAAGATTTAGGCAAAAAGTTGATTAGTAAGCTTAATATAACGTTTTAAATAGACATCACCTACAGCAGTCTACAGTAATGACTATTGAAAAGAATGATGTATTTCATCCTTGACTCTAATTGTTTCAACTTAATTGGTTACATGCTGTTAAGGAGTACTCCACTATAATGTAAATTATCTACGCGATACAAATTTAAAAATGCCATATCGCTAAATACATTCAAAATATCAATCATTTTTCTTCACAAATGTATAATTTTGCTTAAGAAGAAAATTTATTAACAAACTGGAATCATATGGGTTTACTTTAATGATGCACTTAATGGAGCTGCAATATTTTAATCACTATTCACTGCCATTTTTAGGATGGGAAGAGTCAGGATATTATTTTATATCACTGTAGTTGTGTTCAGCTAAAACAAGAAAGTCATATGCACCTAGGTTGCCTTGAGGGTAATTTATGGGCTAATTTTATTTTTGGGTGAAGAATCCTTTTAAACTCCAACCCCTTTATGTGTGGTAAAGACAGAAAGTTACTTTGAACAAACGGATTGCAGACTGGTATCCTTGCGTGAAATAACAGTGCTTTTTACATCCCTACATTAGGTAGAAGTAGTGCCCTATGTTTTGTCTATTTTTCTGTGAAACTAGAGGTGGATTCTGTCCTTGACAGATTTTTTTTTTTAAATCCTTTAATTTTTTATGCATTTGTCTGATACATTACAAGAGGATCACGGATTCTGTCTCACAATCCTTGTCCATTCAGAACCCCATGTTTAGCTAATTATTCCACACCCGATGCATATTCGCATGTGAATTAATCTCATTGTCTAGGTGAGGAGGGTTTTATAAATGCTGAAGCTTTTTATTACAAAGAGCCCTGTGTCTGATACAAAAGAGCTCTTCAAAGAACCTGCACTGCCCCCTCTGACTTGAGATGCATCTGCCTTGATGCCTCCATCTTATTAACACTTCCTTTAAAAGCGCTGGCTGTCACCAATTGCCTTTTATAGTATTGGCTTGGTTGCGTTATTATATTGGTCTTTGTATACCACATTGAAGCCTTTACCACAGTGTGGCTATTAAAAAGAGCTTAGACTTTTGCAGATCAGACACAAAAAAAAGTGGGAAACAAAATTTATTGGAAGCAGGTTCTGTGCATGGAAGCCAAAGGGTTTGATGCTCTGTTATGCGAACAAAAAATTAAAAAATGTCCACCTTTTTATGACATTGGTATCTGTCACTCACACGTTGCTTTATTTAACAACCCTCCTGAGTTTCAAAATGTAAAGTGCCACCTGTATCACAGCAGTGTATCTTTCAGTATGGTGTACAAGTGTTGACAAGCCCTCGTCCCTGACCCATAGATTGGATCAATAGTTAGAGCGTCATAGGGAGAGGAGCATTTGTGTGCCAACCGCAGAAGTTTGATTTAGACCCATCATAAATCGGCACTCAGTCAATCTGACAGCTCTATGTGGGAATAATCTGCATCAGCAGTGATGTCACACTCGTAATTCTCCATCATTGAGTGTTGTTCTGAGATGGATGCTGGAGAGGTGAGATGTGAAGGGTTTGAAATGTCCCCCTGAAGGTTCAATTAACCTGTCTTAGCTTCCCTTCCAGTCCCCTTGGCTCTGGGCTTTGGGCTCAATTAGCCTCAGTTAGCCTCTTCGCATCCCTCTCTCTCATATACACTTTTTTGTGAATATACGTTTTTGATTAGTAATCATCGTCTTATTTTGAGAACAAGCTGACTAATGAGATGCCAGGGCTTTAAGCTAACACTGAGCATATCAGCAGCATTGTTTCACTCATCCCTCCAGATTTCTCTCTCTTTCCCTCCCCAATCCATCCCATAATCACCTCACACCTCCTTTGGGGTTTTCCACCCGAGACAGTCTTTGCGCCTTTGTCCAGTGCCGACAGGTACCTTTGCAGCTGCGCCACAGAAAGCCACCAATCAACACCTGCAATCCCATGGGCACATGGAGCTGACAATAACTGGCATTAAGTCCATTTGTCAGGAAAGACTCTTTCTTTTTCTGTTTTATCTTACCACTGCTTTTTAACACACACATTTTTCCATCTCATAAAAGCCCTCAGAAGAGGTTCATTATTTATAAAAGTGATACTCCAGTTCTTTCACTGGCCGTGCATGTTCAAGTTAACATTTAAGGTCGAGTGTATATTTTGCACAGCATTGCTCCTGAAAAGCAGCGCAGGCCATATCACACAATATGCAGTCTGTGAACAGAATTACAGTCCTCCTTGTACATTAACTCGAATATTATATATATGTATATATATATATGTATATATACATACACACAGTGCTGCTTGAAAGTTTGTAAACCCTTTAGACATGATTAGGTTTTGTGTAAAAAAATATAGAATAACCTAATCAAATGCACATCCAAAACCCCATGTGTGTGAAGCAGACTTCCAAATAATGGAAGGATTTTATTTAGGGGTATCAGAGTACAGGGGGCTGAATACAAATGCACACTTTTCAGATTTTTATTTGCTTAAAATTTTGAAAACCGTATATCGTTTTCGTTCCACTTCACAATTATGTGTACTTTGTGTTGGTCCATCACATAAAATATATAATTAATCTACACTCAGTACCTTGTAATGACAAAGTGAGAACTAGAAATGTCTGTAAATGTATTAAAAAGAAAAACTAAAATGACATTTACATAAGTAATCAGACCCTTTACTCAGTACTTCACTGAAGACCCTCTGGCAGCAGTTACACGCCTCAAGTCTGTTTGGGTATGATGCAACAAACTAAGGGTCATTGTTATGTTGGAAGGTGAACCTTTCAGGATTTCTCTGTACTTTGCTCCATTCAGCTTTCCCTCACTGACCAGTCTCCCAGTCCCTGCTGGTGAGAAACATCCATCCATGCTGCCACCACCATGCTTTACTGCTGGGATAGTATTGAGCAGGTGATGAGTGGTGCCTGGTTTTCTCCAGACATAACATTTAGAATTAAGACCAAACAATTGGAGGAGGGCTGCAATGATGGTTGTCTTTCTGGAACTTTGTTCCATCTCCACACTAGATCTCTGGAGCTCAGTCAGAGTGACCAGCATGTTCTTGGTCAACTCTTTAACTAAGGCCCTTCTCTCCAGATTGCTCAGTTTGGCCAGGTGACCAGCTCCTGGTTGTTCCAAACTTCTTCCATTTGAGAATTATGGTCACTGTTTCTTTGAAGGTTCTTGGAAACCTTTATAGTGCAGCAGATTTTTCTCCAGGTACTTTTCACTCAGTACCTTGTAACAATCCTGTCCCTGAGCTTTGCAGGCAGTTCCTTTGACCCCATTGGCTTGGTTTTTGATATGCATTGTCAGCTGTGAGGCCATTTATAGAGCAGTGTGTGGCTTTCAAAATCATATCCAGTCAGTTTATTTACCACAGATTAACTCCAATTAAGGTGTCGAAACATCTCTGCAACGATCAAGAGAAATAGCACCTGAGCTATATTTCAAATGTTGATGCAAAGAGCCTTTATTGGGACAGTAAAAGAGAATTTGCTGTGGAGTTTAGAAATATTTTATGATTAATAGATGAATATGAGGCAATTTTTTTACATTTTTTACAGATTTTCTACCAGAGTAAGCTCCCTTATGTTCATCTTGACTTATGTGTGTTGTCACTGAACACAAGGCTTTGACTGCAAAGGCAATGGACAGAACTGATACTACACACTCATTGCTTTTAATGAACAAAAAATGCAACAGGACACAGCTGATCACTTACGTGTATCCAGTACGTATGTGGTGTGTATCCGGCACGTAGAGCACAGGGTGCGTGCGTATCCATTGTGCTTTCACACAGGCTGTGTGCAAACTTTGTAGAGAAAACCGTATAATAGGAAAGTTCACATTATTTTGATTTCAAAATACATTTAGGAGGAAAGACTTATTTTATTACCAGTGTAGTTTATATAACATATATAATTTATATAAATATATTATAAACATATAAATTATATATATATATAAATCATATTATATATATATATAAACATATAAATATAATATATATTTCATCAACGTCATTTTTGTTCTGCTTGTTTTCCTTCTAGTGCGAGTTGTAGATGGAAGGATGGTTATTGCTCTGTATTTGGTACTGCTAAGGTTACGAAACAGGATAAGACGAAGACTTTATATTCACACCCTAAACCAGCGCAACAGTGTTTAGTTAATATTACTATCTTGTAGCTGAAACTGCCTCTCTGGATACACATGTGGTGTGGAACAGACCTTAGAAACACAACTATGAGCCGGTGATCCCAATACTTAGACTCACATTAGATAAACTCTGCTGTTCTTCTAAAATGATCCAACATTTGACAGTTATAGTATGGAGACTGTTTTGAACACTAATCTGTTATATACTTGCTCAAAAGATTTTTGTTTATTTTTAACCAAAAATAATTACGGATTGCAGCTTTAAAAATACATGTTTTTTAAAATAGTGAAACTTAAATCAGTTTTCAGACAATTTCGGACTGGATGTTTGTAAGCATGACTGTGCAAAAACAAAACCCTGTAAAAGACACAAAGAGAATTAGCTCCACACACATCTTTTGTTAATGGTATATAATCAGCAGCATAGCTGACACTGTGGCATTAAGTGGGGGATCTGACTCGTGGTGTCAGCACCTAATTAACAAGAGCACAACAGAAATGACAGTGAACAAGAGTACCAAAAATGCGAACGCATCTGTATGCAGAACATTCCATTCAGAGACAGAGAATGTCAGCAGTTCGCTAGCTCAGAGAACATCCCAAAAGCAGCAGGGCTTTTTTGTAACTAGCCAATTATCCTCTTCCCTAGCTAGATGGCAAGGTCAATGTGATTGGTCGAGGTTAATGGCTGGTGCTTGACTTGAGTAGAGGTTGAGCATGCATAGTCACTCTCTGGTTCTTCAGCTTCTTCATCCTCACACAAGAGCCCATTCAGAGGCCAAATAAGAGAGAGGGAAGCAGAAATGTATTGTTAACCTTTGCCATGCCTTGGTAGTGGCCCCAATGAAAGGACAGAAATTTGCATTTGCTCTTTAAACTTTAAATGTGTGTCCTTAAAAGTTTCTGTCTATCGTTATTATGCCCATAGTAAAGCTTAATTAAAATAACATGCTGTTAGCAGTGTAGTTTAGTTCTATTTATTTTTGTCTCTGAGTTTATGGTAATGCATTTAACATGGAAATTTAAAAGGCAGTGCATGAAAAAGAAGTTTGTATTTTTCTTGATGTTGATTCTTCTATAGTAAAATGGTTTAGTTTGTCTGAATAAGCGGTTCCCAAACTAATTTTTGGACCTACCTGGAAAATATAAAGCCCCATCAAAATATTTTTTAATGAAATTATGCAGGGAAAAAATACACATTACCATTCAGTAAAGAGTAATTTTATTTTTCTTGACATTATATTACTTAAATATACATTTAACTTTAATACCAAAATACCTTATAGTAAGATATCAAAATCACAAAAAAATAAAGTATTTAAATGTAAATTCACCAAACAGCCAAGTGATTTTTGTGCTGCTCACCTGGTCCCAGTTTGTAAACTCCTGGTCTAAATCATTAGAGCTTCAATTGTATTGAATTCAGAACGTTACTATAATAGTAAGCGACGGACAGACTAAAATTATTCATTTAGCATTAGTGGAAAGATGAGCCTGTCACAGGACCTGCATTTACATTCAGAAGCCCAGTTCTGTGGCTTCTCTTCAGGCTACAACTCCAGAGGCTTCTTATGTTTCAATTATAGCCACCACCTCTGACCAGACCTGGCCTTTTTTCACCGCTTAACCAGACTCAGCAGTGCAAGGCCTCAACCTTGTGTCTGCTAATTGACTCCTGTGTTGCTAATAAAGCACTAACCCCAACTGCTACGGCTCTAAGCAATGTGCCTCTTCCTCAGCCTTCTGATTTACGTTGCCCATCTGTGCTCTTTCCCTTAATCTAATTCCAGTGGATTTTATCTTATCAGAACTGTATTTAAAGGTAAATTTAAAGTTAAATGAAAAAGTAAAATGTTTCTCGTTAAGCACAGTGATGTGTTACACTGTTATTAAAAAATAATTGTAATGCATACAACTGTCAGTCTAGGTAGGAGCCTTGTTTAATTTGAGACTGTAAGGCATTAAAATTAAAATTAGAAAATTAATTTTCCCAAAAATGTCCAGTGGACACTTTTGAAACACAACTCTTGAAAACAATTTTAGAAGATCTGTGATCTACAGCTTAAATGGACTGATTCCTTGTCTTTTTTTGCAAATAAACCATCTACATCTGCAAATGATCATCTACCATGACTGTCAGTTAACAGGCAATATTGTGACATTTTATGATCTTAACAATGGTTTTATTTTCTATTTCCCTTGTCATTTGTCGCTTCCATTTTCCATAAACATGTTAATGGCAGGTTTATGCCTATTGTCAAACTGCCATTGTGATCCCGAGTTAACGGTGTTATATTCAGGCTGAGGTATCCTGCAGAGTGAGATCTTGTGTTGTGTGTGTGGACAAAGGGGAAGGGTTTCAGGGTGGGATGGGTACAGAATGCGGTCCCAGGGGTCTGGGACCCGAGCTGGCTGCAAATGAGAAGCCATCTGAGGCCCTTTAAGTCCCAGTGCACCTTGAACATGGTCACTATTACCACCTGACCATGGTTTTGATCTGCCAAAGTGCTTGACCTCTCAGTTCCCCACTGGCCACCCCTTACCATCTGGACAACAGCACACATACTCACCACACCCTCTAACACACATAAAAAAAAATTATTTTCATAATGGCCAATTCAGTACCGTAATGCATTAACTTGTACAGTAGAACTCATGCAACTTATGTTTTGGTGAGCCTAACTTAATAAAAGCTAAATATTTTTGGAGCATTAGAATCACACAGAGTCAGATAGCCAAATATGAACTCAGCAGTACAATTCCATCTTTTTCTGTTTCATAAAGGCCTTTTAGTTATATGGCTTCAGAGTGTCCTGGTTGAAGACCCTGTTGAATGGATTGTTTTGGACTGTTCCTAAATCTTCAATGAATATGTCCCCTGCGTTGCTCTCGATAGCCTTTAATGTCTCGCCTTTGTCACCTAGTGCACCGTGGGGTGGTAAAGTGGCTGCCTAGAGGATGGGGGAAAAGCATTATCTGGTAAAACCCGCAGCAAAATACTTAAAGGACATTTTTTCCTGCAAAGGGACAAAGATTTATTGTTTGTCCCTTTTTCCCATCTCTACACAATCTGACCTGTGCTTGAACAAGGTCATCACATGATTTAATTATCTTATTATTATTTTATTAATCGTGCTCGGCATGGTGCAAGGCAGCCATGCCTAGTGTGAGTACACCCTTAAAGAGTTCAACTCAATGGTTGGTTATACAATACTGGACTGATTCATTTATAATTGCCGGCTAACCTGCTTCACTTCTCTTCTTTATTAGTGAAACCACGTCACCATCTTCCAGCCCTCATGAACCCTTCACACGCATTCAGTGTAACAACCTGTGCCATGATGATTAGAGAGTCAGAGAAACCCGAAACAGAGATGAGATGTTAGATGGATTAATTCTAATCCAACAAATTGAGCTGGCCACAAAGATGTTTTTCAAGATTGCCAGGCAAAGCAGTTTAATTGTTTTAAGACTTGATAAGTTGATTGTAGTTGGTTATTATCTTCCCCTTAAGACATACACTTCCTGACACAAACATTTACATGTATTTCATAATATAAGTATAGCATTGCTTTTTTATATGAGCAGATATGTAAACAGCTGCCAAATGTTATGCAGTATATCATAAAGATGGGGGTGCCGACATTGATGGATAGCCACAACACTTCAATTAGGTGTCAATGAATGTACGGTAGGATATGCAATTTGGTTTGACTGATGCATGAATTTGTTTAGATGGAAGGTTAGGACTTATTTACCTCCTTAGGAAGTGGGAGTGTAGGTTGGCCAATGGCAGCGGTGACTGAGGTGGCAGAGGTCAATATTTATTTTAGAAATCTCAATAGCCAAGCCATGCTTAAGTCATCTGCATCTCTGATAATGGACCACCATATGGCTCTGTTGACCTAGTGGAATCAGGCTTATTATCCTTTATTCTTGTTCCTCCTTTTCCCTTCCTCCCTCTCACTGCCTCTTTCCTCTATTTCACATGCACATACATTCCTTTTCAATTATTACTTCATTTTTTTTACATTATCGGCCTGCAATTTGTTTCCACTACATATTACTACATAACTTATGTTTTCTTTCTTCTGCATCTTTCCTAGTAAACTAAAATGGCTCTTTACTGTGATGTGACCCATGTTTCCATGGTAGCAAGGCCTGAAATGTTTTTAAGATCCCTGTAAAACTCGGAGCAAATGGGGCCTTCAAGCTGCACTCATATACTTTCAGAACACTGTGTGCTATCCAGCAACCCTTTTGATTGCAGAGATGTTAAGTTTGATTGCAAGGCTAGACTATAATGCGAATAAAGTTCGTCTTGCAGATACATGCCCCTCCTTTACTCACTGCATGTTTTTTGCTGAAAAGCATACAGAAGAAAGCAGATTGCTCCCTCCTTGTGCGCAACCCTCAGGCTCAGGTGCTTGTCAGTGCAGTCCTCAGACGGGCCATTTCAACAATTTGTCACGGTTGCCTCGGTCCCTGCTGCGCTGGCACGTGGCACACACACATGCCGGCTCACTCAAACATGGTCATGATGGAGTGCAGAGACCTTGGCAACAGCCTAGCGGCTGGCGGAATAAGCTGCCTCCCTAATGAGATGGGAATGGCATCAGTGGGGCCCTCCAGAATTTCAGCAGGCAGGCATGTCCCTGCCCCATTCCACAACCCATTCATTAGACATTAAAGCACACACACTTTCATATATACTGTACATATAAATACAGCAGCACACTGGTTGTATACATGCATGAGTTGTAGAGGGACTGTCAGGTGTGCGTGCACACATCGCAAGCAGGAGGGTGGGAGAAAGACCTGCTCCGGTGTTTGTTTGGATGGGTAATGGACTGGAGCTCTAACTGAACAGGCCGCACTTACCATGTGTGTACTTACCACGACTCCAGCGCAAATGGCTTCATGAGTCAGAGGAAGGATGTGAGTTGTTTAAGATCTGTTTTAATATCAATGCCCTATTTCACAAACTTTCTGGTTTGCTCATAAATATCAACTAGAATATGATAAATTCTAAAGCCAAACTGTAATTTAAGCAAAAGTATGATTTTTCTTTGACATCACAAAACCTTTATCCTTTTTTCTTATTGAAACATTGTCTTTTACTACATTGTCTTTGATTGCTTTATGCCTGTTAAAGGGCAAGTGGAAATAGAGAGGGGAAATGATTTAGATGTTTATACTAAAATGAATAATAAATTTGTCACTCAGCTTCAATGTGTTCAGAATCAATGTGAGCTTTTTTATTCTGTAGAACACAAAAGATGTTTAGAATACTCTTTATGTTGTTCTTTATCAAATGAAGAGTTCCAAAAATAACTAAATCTGCTAAAGGTCTTATTGTTCCATGATGGAGAGTAAGACATGCAGGTTTTGAACAACATAATGGCAAATGTTGATAGAAATTCCTTTTTTAGAGTAAATTAACTGGCCTTCGCCTGTTCTGTTGTTTCACTTGTCTTTTTCACTCATTGTTGGTGTTTTTTGTATCCTGTGATAATTTGTTGTTGTGTAAATGACATTTTCCTTGACGAGCTGTCTTAGTTATGAGGAGAGGGCTCTCTACCTGGAAGCCATTATTCAAAACCACAAGGAGAACATGACCTTTGAGGACTTTGCTACACAAGTCTTCTCGCCGTCCCCCAGCTACTGGCCAATGGGAGGTGCAGGTAAGGGTCCGTCTGTCTTCATTTTTTAATTTTCTCATGTTTCTGTTTTCTTTCCTTACTATTGCCCTCTGCATCTTTATTTACATTTCTTTCACTCTTTTCTGAATACATACTGTAAAATGGTACAGCAGAGTTATAGCAGCTAATTAGATCACTTCCACCTAGTGTTACCCTGATTACACCAGTTAATCCCTCTAACATGTCTATAATAATAAAAACAAAAGACAGCATTATAGCTGGTAATAATTTATTGTTTTGCAGTTGTATTGTGTGAGAGTCTAGATTAAGTAATGGGGTGAAAGAAACCCACCATTGTGCCTATCATCTGGATCTCAATACTACATTTTATGACAGCAAACATACAAACAATATGGTGTACAATTCTTATATATTTAGAAGAAGAAAACAGGTGTGTTAATCATTATATCATGCTAAAAATGTTCTGCTTTTTGGCTTATAAATTACAGTACTGATGGGAGAATTGATATGGATGTGGTTTCCTTATCATGTTGCAGTGATCTAAAGGAATAGTTCACCCAAAAATTTGAATTCTGTCATCATTTAATCACCCTCATAAAAACTGACTTTATTTTTTTCTGCAGAACACAACAGAACCATCTCGTGAACATATTGTTAGATTATTAATGACAGCATAGACGTGCTAACGCTTATTATACAACAATTTGGTCCAAATTCTGCAGTCTGATTGGTCAAATGGAGTGGCAGTACAGTCTAACTGCTCTGTGTTACTCCTCTGGCTTGTGTTTGCTGTACTGAAGTACATAAACAGTGCAGAATGTAAGCGGAGGGGAGAGAGAGCAGTTTATGTAGAGCCATTAGTGGCTTTTTAAAATACTACTTATGTTCAACTCATGTAGATAGTACTCCAGGATTCTGAAGCCATGGACAGCCATGGACAGAATTCTGTGTAAAGTGTTTCTATAAAAAAATACGGTTCCACAGACATGGAAGTATCCCACAGGAATTTTACAGATGTCCTGGCATCAAAATGTTTTCAACCTTAAAAATAAAACTTAATGTCTGTAGTGAATACTTGTGTCTAGTTATGCTTAGCTCTAAAATATTTACTTTTAATATTTGAATAATTTTCTTTTAAATACTTCTGTTTAAAATAATGGTATGCACTTACTAGGAACCACTGAAAAGCTCATGGATTGGTTATTGGTCAAAAGGGTGAACCTGGACACCATCAGTAACTCAATGTTTTAAACTAAAAATTTAAATCTTAAAGATCATGTGTAGTTGCAGGTGCCTTCAGGATATATCGATCTTAAATCTCTTACTTGTTCTTTTGTCATTTCCTGACTATCAAAGAACTGTTGTACTTGAACAAACAGAGCATTTTGTATAGTGCATTTGCTTTTTTTATCTTATCTAATGTTTTATCTTTCTTCAAAATGTGGGCTTTGTTTATAAATGAATGTGGAGGTGCACTATACAGTACACATTCGTTGGGATAAATTTGCAGAATGATTGAAGCTTTGCTTTGACCATTTTGATTTCTATAGCAATGCCTATTTTGTTTCCTAGAGGAGCATTGAAAATCACTATGATGACCTCCATTGACTTGTCACAAAGCTGCATACTAAACAGCTCACAGACATGCCCATTGAACTGAACACCACTAAGAGAAAGTGAGAGAGAGGGTGACCCCATTAAACGCATCAAAATCCATTGCTTTATATTTACGTTCTTTTGCATCTCAAGAGTTCTTGTTGTTCCACCATCAGATATATCAAGTGCTCTTTGCCAATTACCCAGATTGTTCTGTTCTCTGTTGTTGTGATTATTTTCTCATGTTCACACTTTCTTTTGCTTAATCTTATCCTGCCTATTCTCCTGTTTCTTCTTTTCTTTGTCTTTATGCATCACCAAAACCAAAAGACATAATAAATATTTATTTAGTACACACGTGAACTTCAGATATCCCATCTGACTTCACTGAAATAATTCTGCAATGTCACTTAAAATGATCTTTTTTTTCTTTTTTTTACTTTACACACTCATTTAGTATCAGAAATCCTCCCCTCGAAATTCATTGATACGGGAGACAGAGATGCATAATACTCAGACTTATTGATCACAGGCAATCGGATCACCTGAAACTGAACCTACTACCACCTGTAACCAGGGCTGGTAACCTTAGTTTACATGTCAGGGATTTACCTGCGGAAATATGGTAGTCAATGAATTTAAAATTAACGTTAAAATTTGTGTTCTTAATATTTTTATTATATTACTGTTAATTTAAAAAGAAACAAGGCATTCATGGCCATTCTGTATTGTAAATTGCTAAAATAACAATAACACATTTTAGCCATAACTTTTCACAATCTGTGCATATTTCAGGACCCTTCATTACCATATTGTTTAAATATAGTTAATATATAAAAATATGTCCTATAGTGGGAAAGAAAACTTATTCTAAATGGCTTTTTAATAAACATAAATGTATATACATTTAACATGTATAACCCAGCCAAATTCTTTTAGGCTTATATGGACAATATATTACAATATAATACAATATTACCAATAAAATAACACACAGAATGCACCAGAAATTATTCTGATAACTTCATCAGCCTTCTGTCAGGCCCTGTGAGTTTTATAGGGGCACTTCATCCAGTAGAATTTTAGCTGTTGTGTGGGTTTCGGTCTGTGACGCCGCTCCATGTTTTACCATCATCTCACCCATCACCACAGCAGGCAGGCGTTGGCCAGGGATGGTTTTGGACGTGAAGTACCACTGGGCCAAGCTGGACTGTAAGACTTCTCTGCCTGCAAGACTTCTCTGCCTGCTTCCTCCATTAGGCATGTGGCCCCACACATCTGTTTCCAAACCTCCCTCTCTGTATCGCTGTCTTTCTATCTCTCTCTTTATCTCTGTCTCTGTCTCTCTCCTCTTTCTCTGTCTCTCTCTCTCTCTGTCTTTCTCCTTCTCCAATACACCCTGCATGTCCCTGTTTTCTCTAAAAGTGAACTGAGCACATTCTTTCTTTCTTGTCACAGTTTCTTTTCCAGCACAGTTTTTTTGTAAACTGTGAGTTGAACTTCAGTTACATGTGCAGTGTGTCAGCAGTCAATCTAGATTTTCACTGTTTAAAACTTTAAAACTGTAAAAACTTGGACTTCTGTTCCAAAACCTAGTGAACAGACTTGCTGTCTACATAGACAGCTACCTACCAAGATGGCATCCTAACTGAAACAGAACCTCATAAATGACTGAATCAGAGCTCTCTAAACAAGCAGCAACTTCATTTACGGTCACTTACATTCACCATACTAATAGCCTCAAATTACATTTGAATTCCTTGCATCATTTTTTTTATCTGTATTTTTGTCTTATCCAGTATAAATTTAAATAATAGACAACCAGCTTAAAACAACCAGAAATGGCTTGTTTATTATGCTTTTCCAAATAAACTGATGCAACCCTTATTCCAGCACAAACATCAAAGACAGTCTTTCTCTCTGGTCTGGACGAATGACCTTTCAGTTATGTAACACATTTAATGCACATATTGTGCAACGCTTTCTAAAAAGAGCAATTTATCCCTGTTAAATGGCAGATTTTGGCTTCACATGTTTAACATCCCGCAGCTTTTCTGTCCTGTTCACCATGTTCAATATTCTTTCATTCTAAGACCACACAAAGAAAAATTAAGTGGCACAGTCTAAATGTGCCGCACATGAAATGTTTCATATTCTACTCATAGATATTTACTTCCCGTGTTTTATGTGTGTTTGTAACATTTTTACATTGTCCTTGTACTCATCAGGAGTGATAACTAGCAAACGCATTTTCACCAGTGTTAGTGTTCTGTATCCTCACCTCTCTCTCTGTTGCTCTCTTTAAACACACACACACATTCCCCGTGATGGTGTGCAGCTTACATGTTCCTCTATTGTCTTCTCTCTCCCCTATAGATTAAATGTGTTACAGTCAATACAATAATTGAAGGTAAGAGTCTGGGTCTGAACACACAGAGACCCCTCCTTCCCTCCAGCTTGTCTACTCATCTTTCCCCTCTTTATTTCCGCTAATGAGCTGTGGCTACTCAGAGCTTTTAAAAGAACAGAGAGACAGAGTTGCATTGGGGCTGTCCGTTCTAAGCACACTCTGATTGTGGATGCCTAGCGGAGCAATCGTAACACAGTAGCAGCATGAATGGGTCTCCATC